>JAJDFG010000791.1:0-77845 GCA_021039105.1 Scomber colias
CTCCCTCCCTCCTCCCTTCTTTCCTTCCTTACTTCTTTCCTCCATCCTTCCTTCCTTCTTTCCTTCCTTCCTCCCTCCCTCCTACCTTCTTTATTCCCTCCCTCCTACCTTCCTTCCTTCCTTACTTCTTTCCTCCCTCCCTCCCTCCCTCCTACCTTCCTTCCTTACTTCTTTCCTCCATCCTTCCTTCCTCCCTTCTTATTTCCTTTCCTCCCTTCCATCCTCCATCCCCCTTTCTTCCTTCTGTCATTCCTTCCTTTCTCTCTCCTTCCTTCCTTCCTCCCTTCCTTCCTTGACTCGAACACAACATTGGAGGAACTGCATTATAGAAACAGACAGAATAATAAATCACAAATCAGTCAGCGATATTTCCTTTTTTGACAGGTTGAGACTGTGAATTCAGACATTATCTTATTAATACTCTCTCTGTGTGTGTGTGTGTGTGTGTGTGTGTGTGTGTGTGTGTGTGTGTGTGTGTGTAAAGACATAAAGACAGCTCAGAATGATAGACAGGTACATTGCACATTCAATTAGAGTCTGAATAAGAATGAGGTTTCAATTTTTCTTACATGTTATTTCATTGTGTGTGTTTGACAGGAGAACCTAATATTTCTTCGCCCCTCGTTCCAATCACCTTCCTGCCTCCAAAAAAAAAAAAAAGCCCCGTGGTGATGTGGGATGATGGCTAGTAAAGGTAGTCTAACTCAGGACAGGAAGCTACAACCATCAGAACTTCCTGTCTGCAGTTGAAGAACCAAAAAAACCAACAAAAAACAAAAAATGGTAAATGGACTGTACTTATATAGCGCCTTTCTAGTCTGTGCGACCACTCAAAGCGCTTTACATCACATGACATCATTTACCCTTTCACACACATTCATACACTGATGGCAGGAGCTACCACGCAGGGTGCCAACCTGCTCATCAGAGGAGTCTAACACACCGTTGGCATAGCAACGGAGCAATTTGGGGTTAAGTGTCTTGACCAAGGACACATCGACATGTGGACTGGAGGAGCCGGGAATCGAACCACCAATCTTCCAATTGGAGGACGACCGCTCTACCTCCTGCCCACAGCCGCCCAACAACAACTTCCTTTTTACACGACCACAACTTAACTTGTGCTTCTACTTCCTACATATACATAGCAGACTCTATTAGAGCTGGGCGATATGGACAAAATCAAACATCATGATATTTTAGACCAAATACCTCGATATCGATATTACAACAATATCATAGAGATGACTGTCGATGCTTTCACTAAATATTTACACTATGAGATGTCTGATAAATAATCATCAGTAATGTGGATATAATGACAAAGTGGGTAAAAGGAAACAGTCTGGTAAGTTCAGAAAATTACATATTTTACTGTAATGCAGCTTTTAAACCAGGAAAAGACGACTCTGATGACATATCACGATATTACGATATCCAAAATCTGAGATGATATCTAGTCTCATATCACGATTGCCCAGGCCTAGACTCAATCAATCAATCTTTATTTGTATAGCACCAAATCTACAACTATCAGAACTTCCTGTCTGCATTTGAAGAACCAAAAAACCCAACAAAAAACAAAAAACTACAAAAAACAACAATTTACCGACTGTTCTGTTTCTGTTATAAATATATCTGACAGAACTTTTTCTTCATTTTACACGACCACAACTTCACATATGCTGCTACTTCCTACATATACATAGTAGACTCTATTAGAGCTGGGCGATATGGACAAAATCATCAACATCACAATGTTTTAGACCAAATACCTCGATATCGAGATGACTGTCAATGCTTTCACTAAATATTCACACAATGAAATGTTTGATAAATGATCATCAGTAATGTGGAGATAATGACAAAGTGGGTAAAAGGGTAAATAATAGAACAGCTAGAACAGTCTGATTAAAACCAGGAAAAGACGACTCTGATGACATATCGAGATATTACGATATCCAAAATCTGAGACGATATCTAGTCTCATATCACGATTGCCCAGCCTTAGACTCAATCAATCAATCTTTATTTGTATAGCACCAAATCTACAACTATCAGAACTTCCTGTCTGCAGTTGAAGAACCAAAAAACCCAACAAAAAACAAACAACTACAAAAAAACTACAAAAAACAACAATTTACCGACTGTTCTGTTTCTGTTATAAATATATCTGACAGAACTTTTTCTTCCTTTTTACATGACCACAACTTCACATATGCTGCTACTTCCTACATATACATAGTAGACTCTATTAGAGCTGGGCGATATGGACAAAATCATCAACATCACAATGTTTTAGACCAAATACCTCGATATCGATATTACAACAATATCATAGAGATGTCTGTTGGTGCTTTCACTAAATATTTACACAATGAAATGTTTGATAAATGATAATCAGTAATGTGGAGATAATGACAAAGTGGGTAAAAGGGTAAATAATAGAACAGCTAGAACAGTAATGCAGCTTTAAAACCAGGAAAAGACGACTTGAATCCTGAATCTAAGACGATATCTAGTCTCATATCACGATTGCCCAGCCTTAGACTCAATCAATCAATCTTTATTTATAAAGTGCCAAATCACAACAGAGGAAACAGCCTACTCTGGAGAGCTGTAGCTTTCACACAGACACATGAAACGGTTTCTTGTTGATCGTCTGTGAGACTTCCGACCACAATCACCTCTTCTTCCACCTCCTTCCCAAAAAACACTGACACTCAGAGATAACCAGCTTGTTTATAAAAGACGGGAAGAGCAGATAAGTCAATAAAAAATGGCACAGCGGCGAAAAGTTTTATCTTTAAACACAACAACTACTCAGCTTTACTGCCAATTTCCCCCTAGTGGCCACTCACAGTACTGCAAGCATTTTACCTAAAGACGATCATTTTAAAAGATCAGTCAATCAATCAATCAATCAATCAATCAATCAATCAATCTTTATTTATAAAGAGCCAAATCACAACAAAGTCATCTCAAGGCTCTTTCCATATAGAGCAGGTCTAAACCGAACTCTTCAGGTTTTAACTTTAAAGAGACCCAACATTCCCACATGAGCAGCACTTGGTGACAGTGGAGAGAAAAAACTCCCTTTTAACAGGAAGAACCCTCAGAACCAGTGTGGTGCAGGAAGTAAACACACTCTCAATGGAACAACAGCTCCTTCTTCAGGTTGACTCAAGGCGGGGAGCTCCGGTCGTCTGAAATGAGGCCAACCAGGAAGTAACTTAGAGCTGCATTCTATCTAAAGGCCACCAGGGGGCGACCGTCTCTATTCAAGTCAATGGAGAATTCACCAACTTCTCACTTGATTTCTAACCTCAGTAAACGTTTTCAAATGTGTTTATGGTCTCAATCGCTAGTTTAAAGCCTTCTTCAATGCAGTATGATGTTCATTTGGGACATTTTGGCCTCCCTGATTTTATATGTGACGATAAAGCAGGGTATGCATTAGGGCGTGGCTACGTCCTGATTGACAGGTTGATTGACCAATTAACGGGAAGAAACCTCAGAACCAGACTCAGAGTGGGAGAACATCTGCCTCGACTGGTTGGGGTTGAGAGGAGAGAGAGGAAGGAGAGGAGAGAGAGAGGAAGGAGAGGAGAGAGAGGAAGGAGAGGAAGAGGAGAGAGAGGAAGGAGAGGAAGAGGAGAGAGAGGAAGGAGAGGAAGAGGAGGAGAGAGAGAGGAAGGAGAGGAGAGAGAAGCACAATGAAAATCAACAATATTAGTGAATGTCTTATCTGTTGTGTCTGAGCTCTTTATCTGTTTCGCCGTGGGATAGTGAGAAACATCTTCTCCACTCCTTTTCATTGACTTTTGACTTTTGACTTTGAAGAACCAAAACTTTACTTTGCACTTTGCGTCTTGGAGTGTCTTCGTGTTCCTGGATGTGACCGAAACACCTGACAGCAAGTACAACGTTGAGACCAGGCGACACGATATCGGTATAATATCCATATATTGCCCAGCTCTAGTAGACTCCTAGATTTTAATATTTCACCGTGGGTCTTCTAGGTTCCTTTGTTTGTCTGGTTCATGACTTCGACTTTGACGACTTTGAAGAACCAAAACTTTTCTTTGCACTTTATGTCTTGGCACCTGACAGCACCTGAACTTGTGAAGTACAACGTTGACATCGCACCAATCACTGCCCCCCCCCCACCTCCCTCCTCACCCCTCCCCCTCCCCTCGGCCTCAATGAAAAGCCTGACATGGTCCACTCCTCTATCAAAAGGAAGCTTTGCCTCATCAGTGCTTACACACCGACGCTGGCCGCAGAGCATAACATCAAAGCCCCCCCTCACCCCCCCTCCGTCCCCATGAAGCAGGTCTGTATTTAAATGTGTGTGTCTGTGTGTGTGTGTGTGTGTGTGTGTGTAATGAGATAAAGGATTTCTGCGATAACTCTGCTGATGGAGCAGCCCCCCCCCCTCCCCTTTTTTAAACTTTCACACATGACTCAGCTCGATCCGAAGCAGCAAGCCGAGACCAGACGGCTCACACACACACAATAACACACCAATGTTTCTCTACTAGTGAGGATCCACACTGACACAAAGCATTCATCAGTCCTGAACCTACATACAACTAACCCCCCCCCCCCCCGCCCCACTAATAGTAATAAGAAAAATAGGAAGAACATAGCATTAAATATAAGGTTGTAGCATAAAATAATGATTTGCTTTAAAATCATTAAAAGGACGTACAGTGCAAATGAAAGATTTGTAAAAAAATATCCTCACTTTCTAAAATTGACTTTCTAATTTTCCACAAATGTGTAAATTAAAGAAAAAGTCAATTTGCAAATATCCGTATGTCTTCTTTTCTCAAACATCTATAAAAATGTCTTCACTTTCCAAATATGTCCCCTCTTTTTCATGTCTTTGTAAAAAAAATGTTCTCATTGTTCTTCAGTGCCAAGTCTAAAGCTGTAATTGGCCGTCCGTAGAAAAACATAAGTATAATAATAGCACACACACACACACACACACACACACACACACACACACACACACACACACAGAATAAAACCTTTGTGAGTTTCCCCTCCAGCGAGACCTTTACATAAGGAATCACATCAGTGGATTTTCATACCGCTGTTTTCCCCCCCCCCATGTTGTGTTCTCTACTTTACAGCCTACAGCTTTTCACAAGGGTTTAGATCCATGTCCAACCTCCCAGCCCTCCATTATTCTGTTCGCTTCCACACACATGCAAATGCAAATGAATGAATACAAACACTGTCTCTGTCCGTGGAGTAATACAATACACCTGAGGTTAAAACAATTTCATTTATGGAGCTCAAAGCAGAAACATGTTTATAATGCATAAACTCTGGACACATGCTGGTAACGTGATAGAAGAGGTCAAAGGTCACAAGATGTCTCCTGAATAATGTACGAGTGTTTCCTTCCTTCCATCTGAGCCTCAACGTTCATCCAGAGAGAAGAGTAACTTCCTGAAGAGGTCAAGAGTTCAGTACAAAACAGAAACCGAGTCTCGTACATCATTATGACAGTGGAGCAGATTCAATAGTGGGATTTGAATGTTGGTGAGTTTATCAATTATGGATGGACTGAAGGGTCTGTCTATGCAGATGGAACATAATCTTTTGGCATCACATCTTTCCTCTGAGGACTTCACTGTGTTGCAATTTACCGACTCCGAAACAGGCGCTACATGGAAAATGTTGTTACTCCACGAAATGAGAATCTGAAAATTGGTGCATAAACAGGAAAAAAAAAAAAAGGCTTTGCCAAGTGACTGAATCGTGCTCTACTTCAAAATTGTTCTGTGTATGAAAAGCATTGAATATTCTGCTTGTTGCAATTCATTACAGAAGTCCTAAATCACCGTTTCATGTAATTTATAAATACAAAGTAGAAAGTGGCGACGTTAGACATCTCTGCTTCCAGAAGTAATATTCCCCATTTGTTGTTTTTCTCATAGACGACATCAGCATGAGACCAGCATGAATCTTTCCTAGTTGAGTCATCAGTAGAAAAGATGGACAACTGTTTTAGAAAAGATCTATATAATAGTCTTAAAGACTGTGTAAAGTGAATTCAGACATTTTCTTCTAAACACATTAAATAGGTCATAAATGTATTTTCTAAAAAAGGAGTAAAAAGCATTTCTACCATTTAGATTTGAATTGTGGAGCTAGGATTCACAAACTGTGTTTCAAGATTTCTGTGTTCAGGATTTAGTGATTAGCATAAACCCGCCCCTGCTGCTGTAGAGGTAGAAATACATTCAGCACACACTACTACTACTACTACAGTCTACAGTTAGCCAGTTAGCAGAGTTAGCCACTGAGCTAGCTGCTGAGCTAGTAGCCGAGTTAGTTGCCTAGCTAGCCGCCGAGCTAGCTGCTGAGTTAGCCACCGAGCTAGCAGCTGAATTAGCAGCAGAAAGCTCTCAGAAGTAGCATCCATGTTTCTGGTAGAGGTGATGACTTTGATTGACAGGTTACACTTGGTAGGGGGCGGGGCTTCAGCGTTTGGGACAGAGCACAACTTTGAAGCCTAATTTCATATATTTGGTATGTCAAACTCAGAACACATATTTATTCTTTCTTTACACAGACTTTAAGGTAAAATTGTCATGACTATATTAACCCATGTGTCTGTTGTACATCCACCAGAGGTCTGTGGATGGTTGGGTTTGGACAGTATCAAGGTCTTTACACTATTACCAGGGTATTTAGAAAACCTGAAGGCGCTCCTTTTTTAAAATATTAGTCTGATATGGAGATGCTGTATTGAGGCGATGTATTGTAATGCACAACATGCGCCACTAGGGGTCAGTCGCTCCCAGAGAAAGCAGCTGAGTGAAAAAGATGGTAGGGAAAACATTAAAAGACGATGTTCTATTCTGAGTTAAGTCCTGATGGAAAAAGGTGAACCAGGTTTTTTCAAACCAGTTTATTAGCCGCATAATTTCATTCACATCGTCTTGGTTCAGCCCAAGTCTCATGGTCTCAGGTCCTCCAGCAGTAATCAATAAAAGGAGGGCACTTAGTTCCTATCTAGTCATTATTCTTTGGGTTATTAATATTCAAACACAGCAAGACTTGTCTAAGTAGGCTAATTGCATGTTAGACACACAGCATTGTTAGCTAGACAATGTTATACATGCTACATGTGACACAATACCATCATATAACCTGATGAAATGTAAGGAAGGTATGAAGGGGTGTTTCGTCTCCTTTTTTCCCCATTGTTTGCTGTAATCAATGCGTCAAATTTCCCCTTGAGGGACAATGGAGATCTGAACTGAATCGAGCAGTAATCAATAAAAGAAGGGCCCTTAGTTCCTATCTGCTCATTATGCTTTGGCCCATTAATATTCAAACACAGATAGGCTTGTCTAAGTAGGCTAATTGCATGTTAACCGAGCTGTCATTGGTTTACGATCAAATACCTGCAGAACTGAAGTGTTCAATTTGTGACCCGATGGTAGATCACCAAATTTACTATTAGAGTTCAATCTCAAGAAGATGCGTGAAACAGATTTCATGGCAATTCATTCTACATTCAAGTCAAAATCGTCTGGGAACAATGTCTGTACAAAATGCTAATCCATCTAAGAGATAAGAGATATTTCACTGGATTAATGAATATTTCGACCTGCTGCCGACACAAGATGAAAAGTCAGATAATCAGCTTCCATGAATGTCTGTAGCAGTGACATATTTCAGTCTGGAGCACATTGGTGATCATTTTTTTTATCCAGACTGGTAGACTGACAGATACACCATCCATAAAATGACATCGTGCCGAAACATAAAAGGACGCATTTGTTACAACATGTAAAAAAATGAATAGCATAACAGTTGGCACCAATAACCCTGCTACACATGATAACATAGAAAATGCATTTTTCATTTCATGGGGCCTTTTAAAATTCCTGAGAAACATGGCACAGTTGTTGTTGTTGTTGTGTATTTGATAAGTAGAACTGCTTCCCCAAGGAGAGCAGCGGCCCTGAGTTCAGCTGCAACAACACAGCCTGTCTCTTTGCATTATCCCAGCATCCTGAGGTTTTACCAGGCCACACACTCTGAAGCTCAGCTCATATTCTGCCTTGTCGAGCCTCTGTCTCAGGACTATGCTCTGTGATGATGGTAATCAGGGAACAGCGATGTCCTTCTGCTTGACTCCTCGGATAAAATAGCCTGCTGGAACATTTCTAAGATGTAAATACAAACAACTGTCTAGTATTTAAAGCTACATTATTCAATGTTTGGCAACTTGTGGGCAGAATAACTCCAAATCATGGTGACACAATGCTCTTATTTTTGAATCACCTTATAAAGTCCTAAGTAAACCCTAACCCTAACCCTTAAATGTGAGATAATGTCGATGAAAATGATCTGCTTTTGACTTTATGATTATTCATTCCTGTGTAACGTTACAACTCCATCAGCTGTGGTTGTGCATGAATGAAACAGCTTCACAACAACCAACTAATCCAATCCCACCTGTTTATTTATCAATGTGTTTGCACTCTGCTGCAGTTATTAGACCTTGAAGATGATCTTATTAGTATTGAGAATAGCAACACTCATCACATTGTGATGTGTTGTAAGGCTACTTCATTTATATAAACTGTCCTTGTTTGACTTGGACGATGGACTACAGTAGCCTTCCACTATTTTAAGCCACATAATGTTTGTATGAATATAATATCAAACGTTAAGCAGGCATTATTCTGATAATCATTTCCTGTCCTGATCCACAGTTATAAACTGTTCTTGGCTTTCAGAGCAGCCTCTAACTCTAACTAATCTGGACTAGTGCAGGTGTCTGTCTGTGGACTTAAAAAGTGTTTACCTGGTGTACAAATGCAGGAAATGTGTTTAAAGTTAAGCTGTTTGCAGTTTGGATCCATTTCTTAACAAACTGAAGCAACCAAAGTCTTTATAATGAAGGAACACATGGCTCACTGATGTGTTTTTAATAGTTTTGGGACAGCAGCAGAGGAATATGATATATCATGCTTTGATAAACACACAATACTTGTTAGTAGATCAGTTCGTTGTTGGGTTGGAGCCAAACATCAGATTGGTTTAAAAAGGAGAAAAATATAGAAAACTGCCAGCCAAATCCGTTAAGTAGATTAAATATTTCAAGACATCACATATTTTTGAACAATCCTGTCCATCCATCCAGAGAAATTCGTTTCATCTTTTCTCCATAATGAAGATAAATCTCTCAGTATGTTTCAACAGTTAACGCATCATGTTAGGAACGTAACAAACCCGGAGCCAGTAGTAGAAGTAGTTCAACGAGGGAAGCTGGAAGCTCGCCAGCACCTAGTTTCCTGATTATGATCAGGAAACAACAAGCTCTTTTATAATTGTTTCTTTTATGTTTTAATCAGGAAAACATTCTGCAAACGGAAGAAGAAAAAAAAATGGTTATAAGTTTGCTCAAGTTTGTTGTTTGTTGTTACACCAGATAATATTTGGGAAAGGAAATCTGTCTCACCAAACCTAAAGCAGCTCAACATGCTCACTAATCTGAGAACCAAACAGTCTAATACACACATACACACTGCTACCTCTCCCAACATCTCAAAGTAATTTAGAGAAACAAACAGTGGTAGCTGCAGGGAAATAAAGGCAGGATGAAAGGAGAATGTTAATGAACTCACTGTGGGACGTCTGCACATCGCCCACACCCCCCAACCAAACCTCAGATGGATAAAAAGAAATGAAACTCTGCAGTAAAAATGTAATCAGATGCAACCCTCTCATTGTGGAATCCAATATAAGGGATTCACTTCAACTCAATTTTATTTATACAGTGCCAAATTACAACTGAAGTTATCTTGGGACACTTTGGTACACAGTGGTGCATGAATGTGTACAGACGGAGGGGGCAGTGCTCATTGCATCATGGGAAGTTCCCCCAGCAGTCTGGCCTTAAAGCAGCATAATTAGGAGCTGGCATGGATGTATTATTAGCTGGACAGGGCACCATCATGCACGCAACCCCCGCAGCCAATCTTTCCCAGTTCGCAGTATTACAGCAAATAATCCCCCAGTGGCCCAAAAAGCATTTCCCCCATAGACCACCATTGTCTGTAAAACTGTTGACCAGACACCTCGAACAGGTTTCATATTTGTAAAACTTTCCTCGAGCTGAGAAAAGTCACACACATCACAAAGCCCATTATGAAACATCCATGGGAGGTCCAAGACAAGCCTTGCCAGCTAACTAACTATAAGCATCATCAAAAAGGAAAATCTGTCTGCCCCCTGGACCGAGAATGAACTAGTTCCACAAGAGAAGAGCCTGATAACTAACCATTCTACCTTCTGAGACTGTAGAAACCACAGTCTCAGTCAGTGTTTTAGTGAGGCAATATGATAATATGAGCTCTTTAAGATATAATGATGCCTGGTCATTAAGGTGAGTCATATATCTCATTGTCAGAATGAATGCAGAGCAATTTGAGAAGCAGCATGTGACTCCATTAGCCTTGTTCCAGACCTCATATTCACCCACCATGACCAATCATAACTCTGTAGGAAGAATGGGGATGTTATCTTCCTACATAGCTTCCTAGCTTCATTAAAAAGTGGGATAGAAAAAAATGGCAACAGAAGTGTTTCTTGTAAGGCCATTTGCAAAGTTTTAGTTAAGTGTTACTATAGCAACCGTTTCTACAGCTTCTAGGTTGACAGGAAATTGGAATCAGTGTCTTCATTAGCCACCATTTGTCTCTGTTCCCAAAGGCTAGCATTACAAGAAATACGATAAAGATAAGCAGGCCCCAGATGATCAAAGTATGATTTGTAGTGACTCTCAAACACTGTAGGGCCTGCAGAGACGACCCTGAACGCTCTGCAGACCTTCAGTGGATGGTCGGCTTAGTAAACAAACCCAAAGAAACAAGTAGATGATTAAAAAGGAACATCAAAGAAAGATATTTACCAGTTTGACCATCCTTATTAATCCTGTAATCTCTTTACCTGGCAGTGGAACTGTATTTAAATTTCTGATAATGATTTGAATTAAGTTTCTGAAAACAGTTTGAGTCCAGCAGTGGATTTCTTCATGGTTTAGAGAACTCAGCATGCAGACCAGCAGGGAGCAGAGCCTGCATGCTCTGCGTGAAGCCGCTGATGTTTGGTGTTAATAAGGGAATGCTTCTCATGCTTTACTTTTTAATATTGATGAATTTTACCCTGCTGGTTATGGATCAGCAACGTTATAGAAAAACCTGCAGCATTTGTTTTTTATAACTGCTGGTATCCAACCATGCAGATAGTTTGGTTTTATTTTTTTAGGTTTTGAAATGTTTCTCTGAGAGCTTTGCTTTCATTCTCAATCCAATGGAAGTGAATGGAAGTTAGTTAGTGGTGTTTCTGTTTTATGTAAAGCACATTGAGTTGCCATTGTGTATGAAATGCGCTATATTAATAAAACTGCCTTGCCTTGCCTTGTTGAAGTCATTACAAGCATTTAAAATGACAAGAGTGTCTCTTGAAGTACAAACAAGATGAAGCCGAATATGATGCCAAAGTTAAAACCTACAAAAGTACAATTGAAATAAAAGAGAAAAAAGAAAGAATAATCAATGCAGTTTTTGAATTAAAGATGTGATGTTACAGCGTGGAAAGTGTAGACCTTCTGTTCCTGAAGCAGAACAAATTCTGATGAAACTTTCACCCATGTGTTTCATAGAAATATGGGAGCCATAGTTACTTGACACAAAATGAGAAGATGAAAGAAGAATGTCTTTGATGTGGTGGCCGCTCTGCTGTGAACTGCAGGTCTGAGAGGATTTGGTTTGGGTCAGGCTCAGAGGGACTTTAAATCAAAGGAGATAAAGGCATGAATGACCTTCTGTAAGGAGGGAGGCAATAAAGAAAATCCAAAATCAAAACAGTCTTATCAGTTTAAAAAAAAAAAAAAGTAATGTCACCACCAACTTTAATCCTGTTCAACACAGTTAAAAAGTTGTACTCCAAGGATCAGAGTGTGATTGTGTTGTGACACCTGAAACTTAAAAGGTCAATCTCTTCTGAAAGGAAACAGAAGCCGAAGCTAACAAAAGAGGTGATAGCTAAAATAAGAGAGGTTGGCCTCATAGCAGACTAGAGTTCAAAAAGTAAGGTTTTCTTTTTTAAAGTATATTTTTTCGGGCTTTTTTGCCTTTAATGGACAGGTTAGTAGAGATAGACAGGAAACTGGAGGCAGAGAGAGGGGGGAATGACATGCAGGATAAGACCACTCGGTGCGGGATTCGAACCTTTCTAAATCTAAATGAAAATATTGAAGAAACAGTGAAATATCAAACTTATCCTGACTGTTAACATAGAAGACAGGACTCTTCTGGATGTTATAATCATCAGTTTCATGTGTTATGTGACATTGTGGCAAACTGCTCTAAAAACTACATTGAATTATAAGTGCGTTTCTTTCCTCCCGTGCTTTTACAAAACCGCCTCCACAGTCTGTAAATGTGAAACTGTCAGCTTGGTATTGCAGTGTGTTCAAGGACAATGGAGCTTTGTAGAAATGCTGTCATATCACTGACAGAAATAGACGGAGGCAACAATGCTGCGTTTTATTGAAAGAGGAAGTAACAATAGCGGATGGCTTCATACTTTATTGTCCACTTTGACAGCTTCTGTAGAGGTAAAACACAGCTATCGACAACCTTTCTCTGCTCAGGGTTAGGCTGTTGGAATCTATTGCAATAAACTTGTTTCTTTTTTGGTGGTTTTCTATGGTTGACTTGTTTGTTTGTCTTCTATACATGCCCGGTAGGAGGAGAATTGCCTGTTTTGGTATCGAGCTGAGACTCCTTTTGTTGATTCATGTTATTTTTTACGCTAAAATACCAATTTAGAAGCCTCCTAGACAGTGGGAGGGCTGTTGCACCATAAATGTATGTCCATAGCTGACAGTAGCAGACAAAAGGTTTTGAGAAGTGGATCAATAAACTGTTGTAATTTGTTGTCAGTAAGTCGACCCGACTCAACCTTGAACGGCTGCTTCACCTGAGACTCACCTGAGAGAGAGCAGGTGAGGAAACGCTCAGGCAGGATTGCAATAAACTTGGAAATGGAAACAGTATCATTCCTTTTTTGGTGGTTTTCTGTGGTTGACTTGTTTGTTTGTCTTCTATACATGCCCAGTAGGAGGAGAATTGCCTGTTTCGGTATAGAGCTGAGACTCCTTTTGTTGATTCATGTTGTATTTGCGCTAAAATACCAATTGAGAAGCCTCCTAGAGACAGTGGGAGGGCTGTTAAACCATGTGTGTTCATACATGTGTTTTTAAATGTTTTCCATAGCTGAGAGTAGCAGACAAAAAGTTGTAAGAGATGGATCAATAAACTGTTGTAATTGGTTGTCAGTAAGTCGACCTGACTCAACCTTGAACGGCTGCTTCACCTGAGACTCACCTGAGAGAGAGCAAGGTGAGGAAACGCTCAGGCAGGATTAATGAAGCTCATCGCTGCAGGAAGGCAACATTAAAAATGTTTTACATGAACAACGGCATGAGAGAAAATTGTTGCAGCTCACAACCTGGTTTGAACTGTAAGCGTGTGTGTGTGTGTGTGTGTAGAGGTGTGTGTGTGTAGGTGTGTGTGTGTGTGTGTGTGTGTGTAGCTAATGTGCCAAATGAGGAGGAAAGAGTGAAAATGTGCTGTTAATTATTCATACAGACATGAGAGAAAAAGGGGAGAGTGTCTACTGCCTGAGTGCGTCTGCACACTTACTGAATTTTTCAACACTGTTAGTAAATAATTGTGTTGCTGAGTGTGTTTTGTCAGTTTGATCGCTGTTAATAACAGACGTTTGAGTCCAACGCTGCTCTGCCTGGACATTAAATTCACACTGCGGCTCCGAGTTCATATCTCACACTGATACTGCCAAACATTTGCATAGGTTTACATTACGCGGCCCACATAAACATATGGCATGAATTCATACGGTATCATCTGGCATGCAATAAGCTACAATCAGAATTTCTAATGAGTAAACCTTGCCTCGTTTATCTGAGAAGTTGTCATTTTTTGCGGCTGCTCATTTGTTGAGTCGGAACAAAAGTCCCAAACCGGAACTGAAGTGTGTTGGAGACGTGTAGCTGCTGAAATGGATGTGACGGCTCTTGTTATTCCTGTTCCCTTGTTATTATGTTTTTTCTTCATAGCTGTCACTTCACATTGGCGTCAAAGTATGCATTACGTCCTAGATTAGGGTCATCCATAATGAAAAAACATGTGGAATGGAACATTACGGCTTTCTTTGGTTAAAAAGTGATGTTTTTAGTGGAGATGTTTTAGAGGTGCTTCTTGGTTTTGAATTTATTTTTCAAGGAGGACACGTGGAATAAAAAGGCAGACCTCGTTTTCAAACCCCTGTAGACATTATCACAGAGGTCTTTTATGGTTGATTAAGCTTCAGTTGTTGTCTTCCTGCTTCATGCAATATTTGTATTATCTCAAATCTGTCGTACTTTTTTCGTGAGGTGGACCTTTACGAGTGGACCGCATCGGATTCACTAAGGATATCACCAGGAAACATCAGGCAGTAAATGACCTGAATAAACATGATGAATCCCACCTGATTTAAATGAACGTGCTTTCCTGAGAATAGTACATTAGTGAAATTGACGCCCTCAAAAGTTCATATAAGGTCAGACGTTTGGCAGGTTATAGAGAAACTCCATTCATGAACTGGCACCTAAGAAGTTTACGAGCTCTGAGATTGAGGTCCTGCTGTCAGAAATAGATCAACAGAAGCACATATTATTATTTAGTTCACTAACAAAGATCACACCAACTGAGATATGAGTTTAAAGATTTATTGCAACAATAGTAGATGGATGAGGGTTGAGGGTCGAAGGGTAATTGTAAGTGTTGGAATTAAAGGGCCCTGAGAAAACCAAAGAATGGGACAAAATTACCCTTACATTACATTTCAATTAAATAAATGAATAAAGGTAATTAACAAATAGTCAGTTTGCATTGTGGAAAATTAAAAGTGAACAAGTCGCTTTGTGGTTTCAGCCGTTAATATTTATATTGTAAGCCGGCATTATGTCATAGTTTAAACTGCAAATTTAAATGACTGATAATATCATGCCTGAATTGTCAAATACTGCTTTACTAATATTGTAATACTTCTATAAACAAGGTATCACCATGAGTGTAATTTATATATTACAACTGCCTACAAGTGTTTCTTGCATGAAGCCCAATAATTCAAACACTATTAAAGGTAAAGGACCGGTGTGTAGGATTTAGTGCCATCTAGTGGTGAAGTTGAATATTACAACAAACTGCTCTTCCAAGTCTATGATGGCTGCAAAACTTCAGCCTTCAACTAAGAAAAGTGATTGTAATTACGTTTGTAGCTTTAAAAATGAAAGATGAGGTTTTTTTTGAGGACTATTCGTACATTTTGTTCGTCCAACATACGAGAAAATAGGTGAGTGTGGTTCTTGTAAATCTCTCGTACACGTAATTTAAGAATGAATCTGTGCCTACGAGTATTAAAGGGTAAAGGAGGAGTCTGGGATTTAGTGCCATCTAGTGGTGAAGTTGCGAATTACAACAAACTGCTCTTCCAAGTCTGGTGGCTGCAAAACTTCAACCTTCAGCTAAGGAAAGTGATTGTAATTACATTTGTAGCATGGAAACTGAAAGATGAGGGTTGTTTTAGGGAATATGTCATTAATTGTGCCATTTTTTAAATATTTGTTTTGCTCACTAGGGACTACGGATGCAAATGAGCAACTTTGCTATAATCCAGCATATTTACAGAGATGTCTAATATCAATGTTCATCAATATGCACTGTCCCTATCCAAAAATAAACTATTATTATCATTATTATTATTATTTTAAACATAATATTTATATGGAAAAAAACTTCAAGTAAACGTGTGTGAATGATGTAAATTGGTTTTCGAATTACAGGTGAGAAAAAAAGCAGCAGGAGTAGCAGTTAGAGAATGCATAAAGTAAATCTGAGGTGTTATTTGTGTGTTTTTGTCGCCGCTGTAATCTTCAGGGACTCAATTAGCAGCAGAGCGACGCTCCTGTGAGCTAGAACCCCTCTGTGTGATTTACAGAAACAGTGTGCAAGGTTTAGTTTTAAGGTGACACACTGAGTTTCAGATTAGTTGTTGATGCCTCATAAAAATGCACCTAAATGTATATTTCCTGCTCGTTAAGACGCCTGTGATGTGTCGAGGCCGGCGGTCCAACTGGAGGGGGGTCGGGGGAGGATTTTTAATTGTGTCCAGTCATCTTCGTCTGGTCTTTGAAGGACTGAAGATTGTTTCCGCCACTGGGAGGTAATTAGTTTCACGGCAAGACAAGAAGGTCAGCATCTATATTATATGAGAAATGAAGCAGCAACACTGATAATGACCTGTGTGTGTCAGAGATTAACTGTTGTGTAGAATGAAGCTTTTCCACTGTGGCATAAGGTCAGTTCATTAAGGATTTACTGCCAAGGATTCATGAGTGTTTTAGACATCAAAATACAATTAGTTACTGCTATAATTGTTGAGCTCTTAGTATTATTATTATTTAAAATTTAGACATCATTTTTGTGTTTCTGCTCATCCCAGAAGTCCTTCCTCTCTGGAGTTCCTGTCAATGCCGAGTGTTAAATCTAAATTCTTGGAAGTGGCAGTTGTTAAATTCAACCTGGGTTTGAACTCTCCATTTGAATGTGTTTAATACCCACAATTTGGCAAGGAAAGGAAAAAATGAAATAGTATTGGCATTGTCCAGTGTTTTTGTGACTGTAAGCTGTAAAAGTCTTGTTTTCCAGTCTTTTACCGTCAGGATGATTGGCTTCGAGGCCAAATTTGAAATTGACCAGACATTCCTGCAGATTGCAACCATTATCACCACAGCACTGATATGAAAGTTTTTCCCATTTGATTCCCATTGACACTAAATCTAGCATAGTTAACGTCGAAATGTAGCATCCTGCACTTGATTTTGATCAAATGCTGTACACTAGATGATTTAATTTCCCACAAGTCCAACTGAAATTAAAAGTTTTCATTTTTCTCTGCTGCAGGAAGAGATCTCATTATGTTCTGAAAATCACTTGTCTTGTTTTTCTTTGAGAAAAAAATAAATCAGAAACCAGAGGGGACACATTTATATTTTAAATTCTTTGACTTCATGATGGCACCTCCTATCTTCTAGCACACTGATGCAGCGTCGATTTAGATGGCAACACAACCAAGTGCTCAGGAAGCTGGCAGAGGTGGTGTAGAGGGTAATGCAAGAGGCCGACAAAGAGAATCAAGCAGGGAACCAACAGGAGACCAGCACCTAAGGCCCTGATACCAGGCTTGGAATGGAAGATGGAGAAACAGCTCCATTTTTCCAGCGAAATCACCAGCACCACACTGCAGCCAAACATGGTACAGTGGACCACAGCCAGGAAATCAGCACTACTAGTGGAACTCACAGTGCCATTGGGGGAAAAGGCTGGAGGCAGCTCATGAAAGAAAGAGGGGAAAATGTGGTGACCTGGTTGCGGAGTGCAAGGAGGGTCTACCCGGTGGAGGTGGGCTCTAGAGGCTTTGTAGGGGACTCAACATTACATCTGCTCAAGGGCCTGGGACTTAGGGCTGAACGATTTTAGGAAAAGATCTAATTGCGATTTTTCTGGCAGATATTGCGATTTCGATTTGATTCACGATTTCCTTCAAATCAAGCTTCAGTGCAATATTCACAATGTACAGTAACATTAAAACATTAAATGCTATTACTCCAATGCAAGGATAAAAACCAATGGCAGTTATTTCAAATGAAGAACTAAAAGAGTACTTAAAAAAAGTATGGCAAAAAATCGTAAATTGTATTAATTTAAAAAAAAAAAAGCTAAATAGAATACAAAACAATTCCAAAAAAACTAAACAATGTTAAATAAGTAATAAGAAAAACTAAATTAAACAACTCTTTACTTTATTCAACCCTACTGTATATTAAGAAACCTGGACTATCTTTTTAAGTGAATTTGACAAGTAATGGTAATAAAATAAAACTCAAATATCTTTTTTTAAACAAAGGCTGACACCACACGTCAGGGTGAAGTGCAGAACAAATAAAATCCCAAAAATACTTAATCAACAATAATACTCGCTTCCCTGACATCTTTACATCACTCAGCATTTACACTCTGCGTACAGCTGTGGGATGGCAACCTGGTTGAAGTAGGTGCGGGAGGGAATCATATATCTTCTGTCCAGCGTGCGGAGGAGGTTTTTAAATCTCTCGGTGTCTCCGCTGCTCTTATCATCCGGAGTTACACTGGCAGAACATGCTGTAATTGTAGTGTGTTTGCTACAGTGGGCCTGAGTATCATTTTCACCGGACTTTTTCGTCATGCAAATGCTTGTGTTGATTTTTCAAATGCCGGTACAAATTGGTTGTGTTTCCGCTGGATGTTGCAACTTTAGCGCGACAGGTTTTGCACAGTACCTGTTTCAGGTGCACGTCTGCAGCCTCAAACCCGAAACACTCCCAAATGACCGACGTGCTGGTTTTCTTGGGGATTAAATCCCCTAACTCCACTTCAGGTCCAGCTGAAGCTATTTCTGAATAATTATAATTAAGGAGCCGGTTAATACTGATTGGTTAGCGTGACCTGTCCACGAGTAGAATGCCGCTTCTGATTGGTGAGCTTGGCAGGATGGTAGGGAGACGGCATGTATGTGTAAAATAGTTGACACAACAGATCCTGGGTCAGTCAGGAGCGCTGCAAAAACCGCAGCTTTGGCGATCACATGATCGCGCTGTCTGAAATCGCAATTTCGATCAGAAAACGATAAATCGTTCAGCCCTACTGGGACTATCAGGGAGGCAGGCTGCACAAGGCCACCAGGGAAATATCTGAGGAGACGGAAAAGGTGGGACAAAACTTGGGGAGCAAGCACCTACTGAAGAATGCTAACTGCAGGGATTATCAGGGAGGTGTTAAAGGTGTTTTTATATTCTCTTGTTTCATGGTGAAGCTTATGCAATGTAATTTTGTTCTGCACTGTAGCCTTGCTGAAATGGGTGGTTGAATGACAATAAAATCAATCTTGAATCTTGAGACGCCCCTGCACACTGCCTCATCACCAGGAGATGCTCTGGGATAAGGAGTCCCCAGCTGATGACCCTGAAGCCAACGAAGAAGTGGGAACCGGTGGAGGTACAACAAGCCTAGAGCTCAGCAGGAAAAGATCTACCTGTACAGATTAGATGATTAATTACTGTTTCCATACAGAAAATCAGATCTTCATGAAGCGTTAAATTCTATCAGAGGCAGAGCAAATGGTCACACTGAGCTTGATTGCATCCTGCTTCACAACAACCCATATTAGCTTTCCTGCTTAAGTCTCCTTCTTATCTAATTTACAAGCATGAACACACTTATTAGTTTGTTGAATGAGCAACCAAACAAAGATTCACCAGGGAAAAATGTACCGCTAACCTCAATTAGGAGGTGAGATAGCTATTTATCTGCTCAGCTGCAGCAACACTGTCTGTCCATGACTTGTAGCTTCAGCAGGTTGATTGATTTGTCTCTGTTCTGTACACTGTAATACCAGTAACCTGCCAGCCAATATCAAATACAGACACCAACACAAAGAGCATTTCTGATATTTTTCTTTATCAGCAGTGAATTTAAAACACATCATTATTATTGACTGCAGAGGAATGATTAAATGTGATTTCCATTGGACTTCAAACTTTAATCCAACATAGTCTGGGTGTGATGTGTTTGTAACATCAGAGAAAAACTCAATGAAAGTTGTTGCTTGAGGGAACAAAAGTCAGAATGAAAAGGCGAGGAAAGTTGGACACACTAATTTGAGGGGTTGAAACGTCAGCATCCGAGACAGGAACAATTAGTCCCGTGAGAGCGAGGAGAGACTCCGACAAAGATAAATGTCAAACGGGAAGAAGAAGAGCGACAGGATGACAGGGAGAGGACAAGATGATTAGTGTTTACAGATGGATGATACAGTAGGAAAATAGAAAAGAACGACGGAGGAGGTGCAGGAGGAGGAAGGAAAGAGAGATGAAGATAGACAGCATCTGAAGTGTGTCTATTTTAAACTACACTGCAGCGTTTTAGTCTTTTATCTGCATCTGTTTGTGTTTGGGTTTGTCTGACAGTCACAGTCTGATCGCTGCTAAGAGATTCATGCACACATTTGTACATTAACACTTTTGAAGACACGAAACACTCATATGAGTTTAAAACATTTAAGTACTAACAGCTGAGAAGTTATATCATTACACATTTAGAAGAGGACAAATCAAAAAATGATGTAATACATGATTTAAAATAGAAATAAAGCCAAAGAAAATCTTTAAAGTACTTGAAAGATAAAATATTGCAAAAGCTTGTCATTGTAGATAAAGTCAAAGAGAAATGGGGGGGGGGGATTAGCAGAAGTTTGGAAATACTCCTTAAGTGGAAACTTTTAAGACATCACAAACAAAATGCTGGAGGGATTTGAGCATGAGATATTTTATTACGATAGTTTAGAAGTATGAGACATGTAGACAGACGCAGCCGGGACTAGTGAAGGAACAAGTAGCAAACTATAAACACAAAGTCTTTATATGTCCAATATTGATTCCTTTATGAGAAGAGGTTGAGAAAAAAAACATAAAGTATAATTTTGACCAGATAATATTATGGGGATTTATCTACAAGGACAGGTGGACTGACGAGCTCTTAAATAAATCGCAGGTGACAAGGAAATGGTCAAATTCACCTGTAAAGTTAAAACTACAATAAAATAAAAAGTCATAAAGGAAGGATTTAACCCTCATTGAACTCTGTGCTCCTTTTATAAAGGCAACGTGGATGAAAAGTCTTTTAACTAATCAAGGAATCATTACTACAGTTACCATGGCAACCGGGCAAACTTGAATGTATTCAGAGATGTGATCATTTAACCTTTGTGTCGTCCTCCTGGGTCAAATTGACCGCGTCTGTTTTGACTGTTCCTTCCTTCCTTCCTTCCTTCCTGTCTTTCCTCCCTTCTTTCCTTCCTTCCTTCCTTATTCTCTCTTTTTTCCCCCTCCTACCTTCTTTCCTCTTTTCCCTTTCTCCCTTCCTCCCTTCCTATCAACAATAGACGAAATTCTGAACATTAACTTCTACAATCAGAGATCGAGCCCAACAGATACTCTTCCAACTAAGAAACACTGCAAAGCTCAGATCTGAGCTGGAGATGATCATCCACGCCTTTTGTGTCGTCCTGGCTTGACTATTATACAGTAATGCCCTCTGTCTGACCTGTCTCAGCCAATCATCTCTGAACCGCCTACAATTGGTCTAGAGTGCTGCTGCTCGACTGTTAAGCAGGTCCAGCCGGAGGTCTTCACATTACACCCATTTTATATTCTTTACATTGGCTCCCGTCAGGTTTAAAAGTTATTTTAAGGTTCCAGTAATGGTGTCAGCACTATGTTCCCTCAGGCCTACATTCATACAGCACAGGTATGGCCATTCCCCTAATGCACATAACATGTTGTAGCCCCCCCCCCCTTCCTCTCTATAATAAGTACCAGTTTAGCAATGGACCAGTCAAATGTATGCCAGGGACTAGGACAGGACTGGAGCTTGAGAAACACTTGGGATCTTGACCTTTGACCACCAAAGTCCAGTCAGTTCATTGATGAGTTCCAATGGACGTTGGTACCAATTTTGAAGCAGTTCTGTTGAGGTGTTGCTAAGCTTTTTTTCCCCATCTATGAAAATGCTTGAAAGTAGGGCTGGTCGATTATGTCAAAAATCAAAATCATGATTAATTGAACTTTTAACCTCGATTACGATTAAGTTTTCAAATTCCTTAAAGATATGCAACCTTTGCTGCCATGGCAACAGTGAACACCACCATTAACTGACACGAGCAAGATTAAGTCGATTTGAGTTTCTAAATGTTGGTTTTGATTATTTTTCGATTAATTGCCCAGCCCTACTTGAAAGACAGGTGAAATTCTATATTTCATTATTAAACTGAGGGAACATAGACTCACTCCCCTTGTAATCACTTTCAGAGCATTATCAGATACCAGAGTTCTTATAAGACCTCCTGCAGACGTACTGTATATAGCCAGTAGGTCATTGAGGTCTGCTGACCAGGAACTACTGGTTGTCCATCACTCCCACCTGAAAACAAAAGGTGATCGGGTCTTTGCAGTAGTGGCTCCAACTCTCTATCTTTAGGGTTACGATCTGCAGCCTCTGTAGAAGTCACTAAAGAGCAACTGAAGCCTCAGCTCTTTAAATCGGCCTTTCTTTCACCTTAAATTGTTTAAGAGCTTGTTTCTCTTGTGTGTCCCTTTTTTTGTGTTTGCCTGTCTGCTGTTTTTTGCTTTTATATTCTTTATGGTCTTTTATATTTTAATTCAATCTGTCTTCTGCCTCATTGATTGTATATTTTCATTGCCTTTTGGTTTTTTATGTTTTACATGGTTTTTATGGTCTTTTCAAGTTGTATTCTCTTTGTGAATTTTAATCCTGTGAAAGGTGCCATACTAAAATACATTTATTATTATTATTATTACTCTCTTGGTTTGGTTAACTTTGGTTTGACTTTGAGTTCCTGAGGTATTTTCTGTCACTTAAACAACTTAACTGGTAAAATAAAATATTAAAAAATGTGCCGTAGACTCTGGAGTATACAATTGTCTGGGAGATGATGAAAGAAACGTTGCAATAAAAAGTAACTCTACACTCCGATTTGCTCGCTGAGAGGAATATGTCTGAACTTTTCAACTTGTACACACGAGGGGGGATGAGGGAGAAATGAAAAATTTAGGAAGAGAAAGATGAGTGAAGTAAGAGGAAGAGGGGTCATTTGAGGAAAGATTGACGTAAAAGACATTTCCTTCCTTATTGATGTCCTCTGATCTACCTCTCCATCCATCCATCCATCTACCCATCCATCTACTTTATCAATCATTCAGACTTAAATCTATCCATGTTTCCATCCATAAATACTCCATTCTTTTATTTTATCCATCAATATACCTCAGTCCTTTTTCTTAAGTGTTCACTCCATCCTTTGATCCGTGCATCAATTGTTCCATTTATGTCTTTGTACTCATCCATCCATTCATTTTCATGTCTTTACTTCTTTTTCTTACCTCCCCCATCCGTCTCAATTTTTCATACATCTGTACAAGCATCAATACAACCATTTATCTGACCTTCCAGTTTTCCTTTTATCCATCCATCATCTTTCACCCATCACATCCATTCATCATTTGTCCATTGGTGCACTGCCTACAGTTACATCATCCCTCTATCCATTTATCTATTCATCCTTCGATCAGTCATCAGTCCATCTGCACATTCATTTATCCATATGCCCGACTATCTGTACATTCATCCATCTATCCCTCCATAGATCTAACATCCATCCGTATAGCAGTTGCCTATCCATCCATTGTTCTATCCATCCACCTTTCCATTCATCTATTCCTTTGTCCAACCACTCATCTGTCTTTCCATCCAGTCCTTTAACCATCAATCAATTCCTCCATCCATCCATCTGGTATCATGCATCTATTCATCCATTGATTAATCTGTCCATCTGCACATTCATTTATCCATATGCCTGACAACCTGTACATTCATCCATCTATCCTTCCATAGATCTAACATCCGTCCGTTTATCAGTTGCCTATCCACTTCTTCATCCATTGTTCTATCCATCCACCTTTCCATCATCCATCCATCCCTTTAACCATCAATAAATTCCTCCATCCATCCATCTGATATCATGCATCTATTCATATATATATATTCACCATTTGTCCTTTTATCCATCCATCCATCCATCCATTCATGCTATATGGAAAAGCTTGACAGCCAGAGTAACTAAGGGGATTTTTAACAACTTTCTCAGTTTCAAATTGGATATTAAAGTCTCTTAAGTCTTGTCTTGGGCGATGTGGACAAATGAAATATCACAATCTTTTTGACCAAATACCTCGATATCCATATTGCAGCAACATTGTAGAGATGATCACAAAATATTTACACAATGAGATGTTTGATAAATAATCATCAGTAATGTGGATATAATGACTAATTGGCTAAAGGCAAATAATAGAACAGCTAGAAAAGTCTGTTAAGTTCAGAAAATAACATTAAAAAGCAGGAAAAACAAATTATTTCAAATCCTGATATTATGATATCCAGACTCCAAGATGATATCTAGTCTTATAGCATGATAGATATATAATATTGTAATATTGCCCAGCCCTCAGTTATGACAGTTTAATCAAGAGCAGTTATAACTACATATTTTATGATTTCTTCTTCCAGTTTGGACTCTCTCTCTCTTTCCATTCATCTATCCCTTTAACCATCAATCAATTCCTCCATCCATCCATCAGGTATCATGCATGCATCTATTCATCCATTGATTAATCTGTCCATCCATCCATTCATGCTATATGGAAAAGAGTAACTAAGGGGATTTTTAACAAGAGATGTTTGATAAACAATCATCAGTAATGTGGATATAATGACTAATTGGCTAAAGTCAAATAATAGGAGTCTGTTAAGTTCAGATAATAACATTAATTTACTGTAATTTAGTCTTAAAAAGCAGGAAAAACTAATTATTTCAAATCCTGATATGATATCCAGACTCTAAGGCTGGCTTTACACGACAACGCTCCCGGGTGAAACCGACAAAATATTTTATCAGATGTGCCTTTCGTTTAGACGGCGACGGCGTTTTTGGGGCTTAAAAACGCAAAAAAATGAACCCACCCTCCAGAGTGGAAATCTTAAAGACGCTCCACCGTCGCGTTCCCGTCTAAAGGGTTGAAAACGCAAAAGTGTGCTCTGAGCTGCTCTTGGTGTTGTTGTATGGCAGTGCTTCACAGTACCACCTAGCCACCTGGCATGCATACTATATCAAATTTCACACACTTTTGCGTCACTGTGTGCATGTAGATTTCCACCTAAAGACGCTTGCTCGTCTAAACGCGAAATAAAAAGTGGGAACGCAACGCCACTTTTGCGGATTGTATTCAGATCGTTGTCGTGTAAAGCTAGCCTAAGATGAGTCTTATAGCATGATAGATATATAATATTATAATATTACCGCCCTAAGTTATCACAGTTTAATCAAGAGCAGTTAATACAGCAGCAGAATAGAGTTATAATATTATATGATTGCTTCTTCCAGTTTAGACTCTCTGGCTTTCTGTTCTCATTGAATCTATTCTGCTTCTTTCTTGTTGGTACATTGTTTTCACTTTGATGTGTTATTTTTTGAAGAAGAAGTGAACTAAACATTTTATCTGACAGTCTCTGTTGTTTTGGTTTGAGGCAATCTGACAATTCTTCACTTTCCTGACTCCGTTTTAAAAGCATTGAGTGATGGAGGATCAGGTTTGTTATGACTTTCTGGTAACAAGTTGTGAATCTAAGCTGCACCGCACGATGTACAGTCGTTTTCAATAATACTCCAGGAACACACACACACACACACACACACACACCCAACCAAAGTCATAGGTTTTGTTTATTTTGTTTTATCTATCTGCATTTCGTCTGATATGCCAAAATACAAAATATTCCCTGGTAAACCGTCCAGAGTTAACTTTTCCATTTGATTGAAAACTCAGTAACTCGGACCTCATTTGGTTTTACATCAAAGCTGTTGTTCCCTTTTTTACTCGTCCCCTCTTGCAACAGTCAGAGGAGAGAACACGGACATAAAAAAAAAAAAAAAAATCATCTCTGAAACACTCACTGATGTCGACAAGCTATATGATCAGGAAATTGAGTTGCAGATTGAAAGTCCATTTAGGTTTCACTAAAACTCACATCTGACTGAAACAACCTCTCAAAGTCCTGAAAGCAGAGGTCATTGAAACTTTTTATGTATAAAGCATAATCAATGAAAGCACCAAACGACTCTGGAGGTGAGTGTTTGTGACATGCAGTGACGTCAAAGCTGGTGCCGAAGCCATCAACCGTCCGCTGCACCGGTACACGAACAAACATCACATTCACACAACCATTAAACATCCAGGACACGACAAACAACCCTCTGAGGTTTCATTAGCTGCCTCCTGCTGTGGTTTAATCCCTGCTAACAAACATTAAACTCTAATCAATCACAGTCAGCTGTTTTCACTCCGCTGGTTTTTAACCCTTAAACAGACAACGTGCACCAGGAGATACAGACTCTTTAACCTTCCTGTTGTCCTCCCGGGTCCTTCCTCTGTCCTTCCTTCCTTCCTTCCTTCCTTCCTTCCTCAGATCTAAGTTCAGCTGTTAGGGTAAATGTTCCCTCCTTCTGTCCTTTCTTCCTTCCTTCATCTGTCCTTCCTTCCTTCCTCCCTCCTTTCCTTCCTTCTTACTCCCTTCCTTCCCTTCCTCCCTCCTTTCCTTCCTTCTTCCCTCCTTTCCTTCCTACCTTCCTTCCTTCCCCCCTCCTTCCTTTCTTTCCTTCTTCCCTTCCTTCCCTTCCTCCCTCCTTTCCTTCCTTCCTACCTTCCTTCCTTCCTTCCTCACTCCCTCCTTCCTTTCCTTCCTTCTTCCCTCCTTTCCTTCCTTCTTCCCTCCTTTCCTTCCTTCCTTCTTCCCTCTTTTCCTTCCTTCCTTACTTGAGGTGCAAATGACATAACTAGTAAGGTCTGTTTAAGGGTTAAGTTTGTCATGAGAAGGAGCCAAAAAAATACACCTCATGTGACTTTCAATTATCCACAGAAACTGCTAATGTTTGAGTGAGACTTAATAAAAAAAGCCTTTCTGAGCTGTTGGTGGTGTTTGATGAATCAGATCTTTACTGGGAACCATTTCACACCAGCTGAGAACTGTTATTGTTACTGTTCAGAATATCATTTCCTCTCAAAAAGTTTTATGTCTCTTAACCCTTAAACAGACCTTACTAGTTATGTCATTTGCACCTCAAGTAAGGAAGGAAGGAAAAGAGGGAAGAAGGAAGGAAGGAAAGGAGGGAAGAAGGAAGGAAAGGAGGGAAATAGGAAGGAAAGGAAGGAGGGAGTGAGGAAGGAAGGAAGGAAGGTAGGAAGGAAGGAAAGGAAAGGAGGGAGGAAGGGAAGGAAGGGAGGAAGAAGGAAGGAAAGGAAGGAGGGAGGAAGGAAGGAAGGTAGGAAGGAAAGGAGGGAAGAAGGAAGGAAAGGAGGGAGGAAGGGAAGGAAGGGAGTAAGAAGGAAGGAAAGGAGGGAGGAAGGAAGGAAGGACAGATGAAGGAAGGAAGAAAGGACAGAAGGAGGGAACATTTACCCTAACAGCTGAACTTAGATCTGAGGAAGGAAGGAAGGAAGGAAGGAAGGAAGGAAGGAAGGAAGGAAGGAAGGAAGGAAGGAAGGAAGGAAGAAGGAAGGAAAGGAGGGAAGAAGGAAGGAAAGGAAGGAGGGAGTGAGGAAGGAAGGAAGGAAGGTAGGAAGGAAGGAAAGGAGGGAGGAAGGGAAGGAAGGGAGGAAGAAGGAAGGAAAGGAAGGAGGGAGGAAGGAAGGAAGGTAGGAAGGAAAGGAGGGAAGAAGGAAGGAAAGGAGGGAGGAAGGGAAGGAAGGGAGTAAGAAGGAAGGAAAGGAGGGAGGAAGGAAGGAAGGACAGATGAAGGAAGGAAGAAAGGACAGAAGGAGGGAACATTTACCCTAACAGCTGAACTTAGATCTGAGGAAGGAAGGAAGGAAGGAAGGAAGGAAGGAAGGACGGATGAAGGAAGGAAGGAAGGAAGGAAGGAAGGACAGAGGAAGGACCCGGGAGGACAACAGGAAGGTTAAAGAGTCTGTATCTCCTGGTGCACGTTGTCTGTTTAAGGGTTAACTTCAGGTCAACTTTATCTTTTTCTGACGCTGAGTCACAATCAGTACAACAACTGTCAAACCAAGAGAGAAGCTTGATGGTTCAGTTTTGACCATGGTTGAGTTACTTGGGTACCAGCTGATTAGCTAAACGTAGCATTCTCGCCATCGATGCATTATAAACTGATTTTTCCAAGTGGCCATTCGCAGTATTGCAGTAAGAAATCGATCCTGCGGCCTCCATTTTAAAGGAGACGTCTATAAAACTGCTAAAAAGCTCAATTATGACTCTTTCTGTTATGAATTTTTGATCCATGGAGGTTTTATATTTGTAAAACTTTCCTTGAGCCGAGAAAGGTGATTTTAAAATCTGTGACATCATGACAATGTAAAGACCGTGGGCCGTACAGGAGAATCACTACTGAGCATGTGCAGTGGGCCACATAACCTGGCAGCGAACCTGGGAACTAGAAACGTTTTTTGGTGTATGACCAGCTGAGCAATTCTTAACAGATTGAATGTTCACCAGTTTTGGTCCAGTGAGCAGCTCTTATCATACATCCATGATTCTAGTGTTGTGGCAGTATTTTGTATCAAGAAGCACAAAGTTCGTTGTCTGCAGACGGACTCCTTGCTGTCTCAAGTGTGAGATGGCACAGTGAGCCCAGAGCAGAGGAAATAGTCAGATTATATACAATACATTATCTTGTGAAAGGATGACCTTGTTCTATCATCAGAACAATGTAAGCACAATAGTCATAATGTGTGTACAATCAGGACAATGGTCAGTAGATTATAACATACATGATGTTCACTCAATCAGCATTTCATGTAACATAAGTGTCATGGTCAGCAGAGACGATTACACTAGCTAGCCATTAACATGAAAGCTATACCTTCAAACGTCGGCATAGTCAAGGCATAAATTCACCAAAGTTGAACTCCACGCAAAAGATTATTGTGCCAATTCCATTCAAATAAACATCGAGGCTGTCTGCAAACTGAAATGTGAGAGCTTCCAAGTTTTTATCACAACATTTGAACCTGTAAGTTCATTAGGACAAACCCTCCTTCTCTGTTGTTGCTGCTTTTTGTCCTGAACCTTACTGAGATTGAAAGTGCACTCTATCCACCTTTTTAGTTATGTGGTTGGTGTAAATGTGTGTTGAAAGGATTTCCTTATCTGAACCCTGTATAGTATTTTATGATGAAGGGTATCATATGCTGTGCAGACAGTAAAGCCCTTTGAGGCAAATTAGTGATTCTGGGCCTCGTATATAAAACTGAACTGACTTTATTTGACTTTGATATCGAAGTCTGTGGTTTGAATCCCATCTCCTCCAGGACTAACGTCAACTAAAGTCAACATTGGGGTCGGTTAACTATGACCATAATTTTTCTCTTTCCCTTTCTCCACTGAATGTAGATATGTAATCTCTTATTAAACGCTATGCATTCAAAATACATACTTAATTCTTCAGCTGAAGCTAAACTTTAAGCATTTAACCCTTAAACAGGCCTTACTAGTTATGTCATTTGCATCTAAAGGAAGGAAAGGAGGGAAGAAGGAAGGAAAGGAGGGAGGAAGGAAGGAAGGAATGGAGGGAAGAAGGGAAGGAAGGAGGAAGGAAGGTAGGAAGGAAAGGAGGGAAGAAGGAAGGAAAGGAAGGAAGAAGGAAGGAAAGGAGGGAGGAAGGGAAGGAAAGGAGGGAAGAAGGAAGGAAAGGAGGGAGGTAGGAAAGGAGGGAGGAAGGAAGGAAGGTAGGAAGGAAAGGAGGGAGGAAGGAAGGAAGGTAGGAAGGAAAGGAGGGAAGAAGGAAGGAAAAGAGGGAAGAAGGAAGGAAAGGAGGGAGGAAGGAAGGAAAGGAGGGAAGAAGGAAGGAAAGGAAGGATGGAAAAGAGGGAGGGAGGGAAGGAGGGAGGAAGGAAGGAAGGTAGGAAGGAAAGGAGGGAAGAAGGAAGGAAAAGAGGGAAGAAGGAAGGAAAGGAGGGAGGAAGGAAGGAAAGGAGGGAAGAAGGAAGGAAAGGAAGGATGGAAAAGAGGGAGGGAGGGAGGGAGGGAGGAAGGAAGGAAGGAAGGAAGGAAGGACAGATGAAGGAAGGAAGAAAGGACAGAAGGAGGGAACATTTACCCTAACAGCTGAACTTAGATCTGAGGAAGGAAGGAAGGAAGGAAGGAAGGAAGGACCTGGGAGGACAACAGGAAGGTTTAAAGAGTGTGTATCTCCTGGTGCACGTTGTCTGTTTAAGGGTTAAAAGGGTGAAATATCATTTAGTGTTTCAGCAGTTATATCATCATGCAGCTGTTCTGGGTTCATTTTCTCTGTAAAATACATTTAATGCCTAGCTTTCCAGCTTTCACAGTTCATGTGTGACTGATGCTTTGCTGTAAGTGTCTGCAGGCTAATTTGAGGCATCAAGTGGTGTCAAAACATTTGCCACTCTCAACATTTCATTTTGGACTTCTGACATGACAAATGGCATGATGTAACACGTTGAGGCAGATTAGAAAGTACAGTGGAGTGCTTTGTTTTCAGTGTTATTTTAGTGTAACTCTAAAATGGAAAAACAGACGGAGCCTTTTCTCTCTTTGCTCTCTTCTGTACAGCCTGTTTACTTTTGAATATTGTGGATTTTCTTCACTGGTCTGACACGTTTCCCCCCAAAGTTCAACACGGCCATCAACACACAGCTTCTCATTTGGTGATTTTGGCTCAAAAGGAGAATAAAAGTTTCATATTAATATCATATATGCATGTAAATAAAATTGACTGGAGAAAATACCGTGCATCCAGCAGCGGACCGGAGAGCAGACGGCAGCACCCGGCCCTCCATCCAAAGTTAATAATAATTCAATTTCTATAGAAGGGAAGTGTGGAGCCTGTGCATATAAAAGACTTCCAATTACAAATAAGGCTGTGCTGCTATCTTCCTCGGTATTGCCTCTCGAGTATTCATCAGAAACGAGCACAGCACTCATACAACTGCACCAAAAAACATTAAATGAAATAAAGAAGCTATGGAAACCACTTCAGGTGTCGTATGAATAAATACATAAATCAAATAAACTGAACATTTACCAATCAACAGCAGAATAGAGGCAGGTTCATACATTCAGATGCACATGAACTACAAAGCAGAGAGCATCATCTTAATGTTTTAAACCCTCAGCTAGGACACACATGGGTCTCAGGCAGAAACCACACATATAAACAGTAAGGACTTAATAAAAATGATATTGAGCCTCACTGGACTGTTTTCTATGTGAAGATATGGTGAAATAATGTTGAATTAAAAGCTAAAAAAACACATTTAAGGTAGAAATAGACGATGCATTGACAGAATATTGACCCATATTTGATCACCACTGTTGGAACCTATGTAAAAAATCATGTGTAATCTAAATAACACACTCTCTCTGAAAGTTAAGGACTAATCTTAACCTCCTGCAACCCTGCGTCCTCATATGGAGACGTTACATTTTGGGGTTTGCTGAACCTTATACTTCCTTCTGCTGAACTTTGCTTTGCTTTATTTCGAACATGTATGAGTAACACACAAAAAAAAGTAATCTGAGAAACAAACAAACAAACAAAACCAATGAAAGTCGTCAAAACAACAATAATAATGTGAACCCAACATGTCCTGAAAAGAAGTAGGGTGAAGCAAACCTGCCCCTTCTCCACTACTCAATTAACTATCAGTCTTCCCATATATACATATTTACAAAAACATAGAGAATAAAAAAATAAGTGAACAAATACATAAATTAATGATGAAAACACCTGATTGTTAAAGCCCTTCTTCCTCCCTGTACCTCATGAAAACCATGTGTTTGTACCGCTTTTTAATAATAATAATAATAATAATAACTTTATTTTGTATAGCGCCTTTCATAAAACCCAAGGTCGCTTCACAATAACAAGAACACAGACAAAAACACACATTTAGCCGGCAAAAGCCTGCAGGAACAAGTGCCTTTTCAACATTGATTTAAAATTGTCCAGAGTTGGTGCCTGGCGAATGTCCTGAGGGAGCGAATTCCAAAGTGTAGGAGCTACCACACTGAAAGCCCGGCTCCCAAAGGTTTGCCTTCTGGTGTGGGGGATGGACAGGAGGCCCAAGTCAGTGGAGCGCAGGTCTCGTGAAGGGTGGTAGATATGGAGAAGGTCTGTTAGGTACTGGGGTGCAACGGCATGAAGAGATTTGTAGGTGAGAAGAAGAAGTTTGAAAGTGATGCGGAACTTAATTGGAAGCCAGTGCAGCTGTTTGAGTGTGGGGGTGATGTGCTGCCAGGGTTTTGTTCGAGTGAGAACCCTGGCAGCTGAGTTTTGGACGTGTTGGAGCCTGTCCAGTGTTTTATTGGGGACCCCATACAGGATGGCATTACAATAGTCCAGACGTGAGGTGATGAATGCATGTATGAGGGTCTCTGCAACTGAGTCAGTGAGTGAAGGATGGAGTCTTGAAATGGTCCTTAGGTGGAAGAAAGCGGATTTGGTGACAGATTTGATGTGTGTGTCATATGATAGTGTGGAGTCCAAAATAACACCAAGATTGCGCACCTCCGAGGACAGCGAGATGCAGGAGCCATCAACTTGGAGGATAAGATCATCAACCTTGTGGAGCAGATTCTTTGGAGCGACAAACCGGGTTATGTTGTCCTCACTACAGTGTTGGAACTGCAGCTAGACAACTAGCTAAACTCTTCCTTGCAAATGATGACTTGAGTCGTAGTGAGCTTTAGTCGCTGTTTACTGAGGCTCTTTTACATCATGTTACACGGACAGAGTGAAAACTGTAACAAGACAAGATACAAAAATCACTATTTTACTCTGCAACATGTTTTTCAGATATAAATGAAATATTTTTAATACGAACAAATCAAATGCCTTTTCATGTAAATAATATTTTTGAACATTAATTTATGCATCCAACTATGAAATTATTTACTTACGACATTGCCTCTGTGGCGTCTACAGTGTGGATTACACATGATGAACACAGAAACACAGGTGTGCAGATTCAGCTGGCTCCCTCAAACTAACGTGAAGTGAACTGTGAACCCGTAACTTCCTTAGCAAGATAAACACATTTCAAAATAAAAGCACATTCTAATGTATGCCTTAAAGTCAACATACAGGTCATGCTTGGAAACTCTGACCTGTTGTCCTCATTCGTACAAACTTCTTGTGCCACCTAGTGGTACAAAAAGCACATTACAGTGTAAGTAAGTCCACAACCGATCCCCAGACTAAAGTGGAGCAGGTACAATACCTTATCAACGTTTGACGTGGTTGAAACTTGTTTATTTATGTTTAATATCATTTGTAGTTTGATACTCTGCTAATCAGTGCTCATTTGAGGACATTGGGACTTTACAATCGTTCATGCAAAGAGAAGGTGTAAATGTAAGGAAATAGTTTAATACACTGGTGAATTAATAATAATAATAATAATAATAATAATAATACATTTTATTTATAACGCGCTTTTACAAGTGCTCAAAGATGCTTTACAGAGGACACACATATAGAACAAAGTCAAAAAGACATAAAATGGAAAGAGGATAAAAGAACAGTTTACAGGTTAAAAGCCAGTTTAAAAAGGTGTGTTTTTAGGAGTGATTTGAAGGTATGGGGGTCTGTACTGTCTCTGATGGGTTTGGGGAGTGAATTCCAGAGGGTGGGGGCGGGGGGGGACAGCAGTGGCAGCAGCGGAGAAGGCTCTGCCCCCCCCCCCCCCAAGTTCAGTGCGTGGTCCGAGGGGGTATGGTGAGGAGATTTCCCTCTGAGGATGGGAGGGCACGGGAGGGGGTGTAATGGTGGAGCAGGTCTGTGAGGTATCATTCATGCAAAGGGAAGGTGTAAATGTAAGGAGATAGTTTAATACACTGGTGAATTAACTGTACATAGAACACTAAAATACATAAAATCCATCAATGTGAGATAATGAATTTAATCAGTATAAAAGTGTGTTAAATAGAGGGCATGTCTAGTTCAGAAACGGGTACAGAGATGAATTATGAAGTGGTTCTGTGATTATTATTAATAAACCATTAAGACACAGTAAGTTATCAACTCACTTTAAATGTTAAATCTAAAATATGACACTTGATTTATTTATAACTACAATAGGAAATAAAGTAAGATTGCTCAGAGAAAGTTTTTACACCACACAGTCAGAAGAAAGTTTTGTCAAAGACCAAAGAACTAAGTGCTACTTCCTGTCGTATGTGTCTGTACGTGTTTGAGAACTAATTAATAAAAAGGAAGCAGCGCTCAGCCGGAGTAATGATTCATCTTTTAGTCAGACACCTGGAGACTCAGAGATAATTCAGTCTCGACATGCCAAACAGAGAAAATACTGTTTCGCTTCGACAACTTTTCTTTTTGATGAGAACGTGTGGATTCAAGTAATGAGCAGATAAAATGCTGATTTTTAGGGAGGCGTGTAAAAATGTTAGAGTGCACTTCAAGAGTCAGCGAACATCAGTTTAATTTACTTTTTATTAAAGTCACTGACACGAAAAATGAAAATGATCTCACTTTTGTTGCTGTGAAGAAACGCAGAACGAGGTGAGGAGAGTAAAGGATGATTTAAACAATCAGCCAATCAGACACTAGAGAAACGCTCGTGTTATACATCAACTGAAGCATTTATCATTTAAATATGTTAAACAGACATTTTATGTTAATATAAGATCGTTTAAAGCTACACAAAGATTTATTTAATGTATAACTGTGATTAGTGTTGTAGCCACGAGCGAGACTGAAGCGGTGCTCAGGCTAAACGCTGAATTTGTGATTTTACTCATAAAGTCAATAAAGGTTTCTCAATATGAGTGAAAAATTCATTCTTAGCCCGAAGCTTTATGATTGCAGTTCATAAGCACAGAGAGACGAGAAGGAAAGGAGAGAATAAAACAGAAGAAGGAGATCAGACGGAGGCTCAGCTGAGCAGCAGCTACACATCACTTTGTTCATATGGTTACTGTTTCAGTCACGAGGAGAGGAAGATATCAGTTTGAAATTCAGTAACTAACTACGATGATGCTATTTGTGTGCAGCTGAGTAGTAAGTAAAATAATAATTACTTTTACATCAAGGTTATTATAATTTAACCCTTAAACAGGCAACGTGCACCAGGAGATACAGACTCTTTAACCTTCCTGTTGTCCTACCGGGTCCTTCCTTCCTTCCTTCCTTCCTTCATCTGTCCTTCCTTCCTTCCTTCCTTCCTTCCTTCCTTCCTTCCTTCCTCTGTCCTTCCTCAGATCTAAGTTCAGCTGTTAGGGTAAATGTTCCCTCCTTCTGTCCTTTCTTCCTTCCTTCATCTGTCCTTCCTTCCTTCCTCCCTCCTTTCCTTCCCTTCCTTCCTTCTTCCTCCCTTCCTCCCTCCTTCCTTTCCTTCTTCCCTCCTTTCCTTCCTTCCTTCCTCCCTCCTTCCTTTCCTTCCTTCTTCCTCCCTTCCTTCCCTTCCTTCTTCCTCCCTTCCTTCCCTTCCTTCGTCCTTTCCTTCCTTCTTCCCTCCTTTCCTTCCTACCTTCCTTCCTTCCTTTCCTTCCTTCTTCATCCCTTGCTTCCCTTCCTTCCTTCCTCCCTCCTTTCCTTCCTTCCTTCTTTCCTTCATTCCTTCCTTACTTGAGGTGCAAATGACATAACTAGTAAGGTCTGTTTAAGGGTTAAGTGACTTGCTGAACTCTAGTCAGAACATTAACTGTTACTACAAACCTTCACACCGTACATGTTAGCAGGTTTGCATTTGTTGACTTATAAAAACACAAAGTACAGCTGTGGCTGATGGGAATTAATTGGTTAATGATTAAATTAATCGTAAAGCTAAAGGATTAGACGAGCTGGAAAAAGTGAGGGGGTTACCAAAGTTATTACAGTTGGAGTAGTTGTTCCTTAAGGAAATATCAACCAGGAGCAATGTACTGTTCCTCGAGCTGAGGTGTACCGAGCTAGCCAACACATAATAAGTTTTAATGTGACCCACGTAGCCTAATGCTAAACTACATTGTAGAATTAATGTCCAGCTAATTTAAAGCTGATAACTGTAATTTTACCTCATTTCTCCACAGGTTTAATCAAATGTTTCCTCATCATCGATCTAAAGATGATTTGGTGTCAAAACTATTACTGTTTGCTCATTTTCTCCATTTTGCACAACAGAAGAGAACAATACTAGCCTAGTTTACAGATGGATGGAGCTCACACAGTATGAATTAGTATTCTGAGGATGGACGGACGGACGGATGGACGGATGGATAGATAGATCCTTTATTGTCATTGTCACCAGTACTACGAAACGACGGCTACGACATCGACGACTGCGAGGCCTCCGACTCAGAGGGAGACGCAGTCGAGGAAGAGGGAGAGTCAGAGGACTTTGAGGAAGAGGAGGACGAGGATGAGGAAGACATAGTGACCGAAGATGATGACGATGATGCTACACCAATGGTCTCCAAGCTGCTCCTGTAGAGCTGCTGCCCTGCATGTTTTAGGTTTCTCTTCACTCTAACACACCTGATTCTAATAATGAACTCTATCAAGCCTGTTGACGAGCTTCAGCTGCTTGATAACGAGCTAATTACTAGACTCAGATGTGTTAGAGTGAAGAGAAACCTAAAACATGCAGGGCAGCAGCTCTACAGGAGCAGGGTTAGAGTCCACTGCACTACACTACTTTTTAAATTAACTTCTACCTCAGATCAGATTTTCACTCCCCCCTCCCTTCCTGAATGAAACACACCATCACTTCACATCAACGGGCCTTTTAAGTATGCGACAACATGAACATGTGTAGAAACATTCGGCGAGGTTACATCCCAATGCCTGCTGTTTATTTTTTAAACCCTGTTTTTGGCAGCTCGAGCCTTCACACTGGATCGCTTCACAATGAACAGCAAGCGTTTCCTTTTTTCTCTCCTAATCCAAAACACTCACTTCTGAACTGCCGGTCCGTGTCCACAGCCAGCATCCTATTTACAACTGGAACTCTGTCAAATCAGTCCTCAACACAATCAAAATGCTGTTTCCCTACAAAACATGATCATGGTTCTGCATGTTTCAGCCCACTAACACTTAACCTGATTGTTATTCTATCTCTGCAGACTGCTTTCCGTCTAGAAATGAGCCTTGAAGTTCACTTTCATATCAAACTGAAGTAATGTGAAACTGTGGCTGCTGCCTGGAAGCTAAACACATAAATGCTTTGGGGAAATAGTCAGAAACAAACACAGTTTTCGGTTAATGGACCAATGAAACCAGCAGTTTGCTCTTGATCTGTCAGATATAATTTTCTCACAAATAAAAAGGGTTGAAATCGGCAAACTGCAGAGGAGCGGAAGCCTGAATCTGTCTCTGAAGGCTGCAGAGAGGAGCATGTATCATCGTGTTGACGGCGCTCACAGTGAAGGAGGTTAAAAGCAAATTCAAGCGACGCTGGTGCCAGGCGCTGTCTGGGCCTCGCGGGGGAAGAACATCCGCGACGAAGACGGCCAACAAAACCCTCTCATTAAGCAATCAGCTGAACAGCAGGGGACTGACGCTCGGGACGGAGCGGGACTTGGCAGAGCTCGGAGACAGAAGAAGCCTAAAACCAAACGGCGCTGGGATTCTGTCGGCTTTTGTTAGAGTTCAAAACAAAAACACCTCCAGTTCCCGTCGCTTTGAGTAAGGATGATGGACTTTTCTGCCGTGTCAAACTCGGTGCGGCTCAGACACATGGAACCACTAAACCAGCTCAGACTGACTCATACTGTAACATCCGGCCTGCTGGGGACACGAACATGAAACACACAAACAAAAGCCTGCAACCTGCTTTGTGAGTTCGGGCTACTACTAACAATTATTTCCATTGTTGATTAATCTGCCTGTTACTTTCCCAACTGATTGTCTTTAATTGTGAAAAATGACCAAAATACCATCAAGGACTCTTCCAACACTTCACACTGCTGCTCAAATCCAATCCAAATCCAATCTTACTCCTCTAGACTCCTTAGCAGTTTATACCCAAGTGCCATTAAAATACTAAAACTCAACAACTGTGCAATAGTTGTTTAATGTATCTTGTCTGTTGCTGTTTTTCTCTGTGTTATCAGACATTGGGGGGCACACACCATTCATTACTGTACTGCTGTTCAGTATCAATAAAGACACTGAATTGATTTGTATTTCAAACAGTTTAAGGTGACATTCAGATGTCAGCAGGGAATAGCAGCAGATGGACCCAAACACAGGAAGCAGCAGCAGGAAGTGGAGAGTAACAACTGTGCAATAGTTGGTTTAATGTATTTTGTCTGTTGCTGTTTTTATGTGTTATCACAGAAACTCATTGTACTGCTGTTCAGTATCAATAGAGACACTGAATTGATTTGTATTTCAAACATTTTAAGGTGACATAGCAGCAGATGGACCCAAACACAGGAAGCAGCAGCAGGAAGTGAAGAATAATTGTTAATTCAGGATATGTAGGCAAAAAAAACAAACCCCAAAGGAGCCAATAACTGAAACACTGACTGGACTAACGAGGAGATGAGGTGCAGGTGAGGGACTCAAGGGAGGGGAATGAAGTGGAAAGAAGCTGATAGGCTGAAGGCAGACAGTGGAGGGCTAATGAGGTTGATGCAGGGAAGGTGTGAAGGGAAAAACTCCAAGAAACCAGAAACCAGAAACCGACCTGTCTGAGAATCTCCACGAATGACTAAAACCTGCAAATGTTTAATAATGAAGCAGTTGTTCCCATGCGGCTCACAGAGGCTGTAAATGCTAATTATTCACGTTAACCTGCTCACGGGGAGCTGCTGTCCTGCATGTTTTAGGTTTTTTCTCTCCACACTCTAACACACCTGATTTTAATAATTAACTTGTTATCGAGGGCTTTGACGAGTTTCAGCTGCTGGATAATGAGTTAATTATTAGAATCAGGAGAGTTAGATGGAGAGAGAAACCTAAAATATGCAGAGTTGGAGACGACTGATGTAGAGGATGAATTACAGAGTCTAACCGCATGATACATACTTCTATACTACATACTACATACCTCAAATGACGTCGAGTTAGTACGAGTAGTAGGGAAGTATGCGGTTTAGAACAGACCCCCAGTGTCTCAAATCACTTCCTGTTTACTACACAGATTTACCCTCCACCATTTCATTTCAGTGTCTGAATGTTGAGTGTGTAAATAAAACCACGTTACAGCCTCAAATATTCCACAATGGTATAAATGTTAATGGCATGTACACTACTGTCTGCTAACACTCTCACAATGCAATGCTCCACATTTTAAAGAGAAGTACGGTCACATGACTCCACAGCTGGTGGTGACGATCACATCTTGATTTGCTGCTGACTGGGTTATAGATTTTATTTTTTGTACAGGTTAGTTAGTAGAGAGAGACAGGAAACAGTAGGCGGAGAGGGGGGAATGACACGCAGGATAGGACCGCTCAGTGCTGGATTCGAACCGGGGACGGCTGCAACGAGGACTGTAGCCTCAACACATGGGGCGGGTGCTCTACCCGAATCATGGATGTATAATAAGAGCTGCTCACTGGACCAAAACTGGTGAACATTCAATCTGTTAAGAATTGCTCGGCTGGTGCATACACCAAAAAACGTTTCTAGTTCCCGGGTTCGCTGCCAGGTTATGTGGCCCACTGCACATGTTCGGGGCATGGGTCGGGTGCTCTACCTACTGAGCTAAACACCACCACAGGAAAACCTTGTGTTTGTTAAAATCCTGCTATATAAATAAAGTGGATTGGATCGTACCAATTTCAGGGGCTGAACTCCCATTACTGTTTATATAGGGAGTAATGAATGAGTGACTTCAGACAGAGCAAAGGTTAATCAAACTTAAACTCCAGGTCAACAAGCAGGAAAAAGGAAATCTGTTGGACTGTTTTAGGGACACAGAGCCACACTGACTAAAAGCAGGAGAACAAGAGGCAGGTATATTTCCCTGAGGAGCTGGTGGACTCTCGGGTCGGGTCGGCTCTTAAATGAAACCAAGTGATTGAAAGAATCCGTGAAACAAGCCAACAGCACCTCAAAGAGGACAGAAGCTGTTTTTGGGAGGAAGATTTGCATGTGATTGGTTTCCCTCTTGGGGGAATGATTGAGTGTAATTACAGACACTAACCAGTAATTTAAGCGATCAGAGCGATCACATCGGCCGTGTCATTTGCATAATTTTTTCTGCACTTTGCTAAATTTGTTGAAAAAGCTTGAAAGCGGCAATCAACCATCTGAGGCTCTCACAGACACAGACACAGACACACAGACACACACACACAAACTCTCACTTAGTGGTTAACTGTTGAGTGAAATCTAATAAATATACCTTTTTTTTCAATTTTGATATATTTTATAAATTATAGCATCCTGAGTCCAACAGTGTTTTAGGACTATATCACTAACTCTATACTTCTACTTGACTTCAGAGGATATAAAAAACAAAATATGCATTTAAATTATTAATTCAGCCAACAATAATAACTTATATTGATTAGAATATTAGGTGATGATGGAAACATGCAGATAAAAAACTGTAATTTTAGGATTATTGAGGGAAGTCCAAAGCTGCTGCAGGTCAGGATTAAAAAAAAAGTGATAAAATCTTGTATTGATCCATTCATCCTCACAGTCCTGACTTCACCTTCAGACTCACATCTCCTCCATCTTCATGTCAGTGGAAGTATTTCATGCATGTAGAAGATAGGAAACTGATATAATAGGAACAAGATATTTATTTTGAAGGCTGTGGAAAGGGAAGATCGGGATGGAAATCAAGGGCGTATTCACACCTGCCTTGTTTGGTTCGGACCAAACCAAAAAAATCGCTGGTGTGGATCTTTTGGGCTGGTGTGAACACAAACCATCGAACTCTGGAGCGGACCAAACAGTCGGACCGAGACCCAGTCGGAGAGGTGGTCTCGGTTCGCTTCCAAACGGACCCTGGAACCTGGAGCTTTTTGTCCAATGATTGAACGATCTTTGCACACATGTGGGTTTGTTGACAAATTCTGGTCCACTTGCGAAAAGCGCAATGTGAACAGGAACCGCACCAAACCAAAAAAGAAACATTGTATTTTGGTCCGGACTAAATAAGCGGACCAAAGGACTTTCCTGGTGTGAATACGCCCCAAGATTCAAGGGTTTAAGATCGGGAAGGAAGGGTGAGAGCTGAGGTGCAGCTGCTCTGACTTCAGCACACCTTGGGCAAGACACTTAACCCCAAATGGCTCCCGTTGCTGTGCCAACGGTGTATGAATGTGAATGAATGGTTAGATCCCCCTGATGGCAGGTTGGCACCCTTCGTGGTAGCTCCTGCCATCAGTGTATGAATGTGTGTGAATGAGTTGTGATGTAAAAAGCTTTGAGTGGTCGCACAGACTAGAAAGGCGTTATATAAGTACAGTCCATTTACCATTTACATTAACCTGGTGGAGCAGCAGCAGGTCAGAGAGACCCTGATACGTTGATGATGTAACAGTATATTAAACATTTTACCATCTAAACCGCATCCGTCGCTTCACCAAAGAGAGGAGCAGAGCTGCAGAGAAACACTGGACCATGATGGACGTTGGCTCTTAAACAGCCCTGAAGGGTTAAATGTTTCTAATGTGTCTGAATAATGCAGATAAAAGTGAGTCTCAGCCAATCAAAGGTGAGAATCCCAACGTGGCATCGCTATTTCTGAAGGAAATTCACAGAGATTGAAAACAATCAGAGAAGAGGAGCAGATAGATTTCACTTGCATGTTCGTTAATAATCATCTAAATGAATAAATGAAGAAACTCATCCGGGAAAATCATGAATAATAATAATAAAAATTAAGGTTTTGACGTATGTGTCGCTTCATTTGCGTACGTTAATATTAAAAAGAACCTTGAGGAGATAATCTGTTTTTAATCTGAATATAGAATGAATGTAAATGTTGAGTCGGGACTTTTTACACCCCCGGAGACAAAAAGATGGTTTATTACCTCCCGGCTTGCTTATTAATTGGCATAACAAGCAATTACATTTCCAATAAAGTGCAATTATAGGCACAGTAGGAGAGTGTCCTTGGGTTGAAAACAGGCTGAAACTGTCTGAACCTTCCTCCTGTTTATTAATCAAAGACGCTGGAGGCAACCAGGGATGAGTTCATACTGTAGAAGAGGAAAGACTTTACAAATTATATTTTAAATGTCAATATATCAACACTTTATCTGAGGTTGTAATAATGATAATAAACGGTGGTGTGACTCAGGGAAGCGTCATAGGTCCTTTACTGTTTCTGTTTCCTTTCTTCTACAAAGACGGTTCTGTTAAAGATCCTCTAAAAGTATTAAAATACACATTATATTTGTCTCAGATATATTTGGTTACCTCATAAAGATCCTTAATATTAGTAACCTTTATCAATAGTCTAGAGATCATTGAGGGTCACTCTTATTTACAGTGACATCGAGACAGAAAAGGAAAACAGAAGCAAAAAAATAAAATAAGAAATAAAAAGAAACATATAGAGAGAAACTAAAAATACAGTTATATAAAAAGATTAGAAGTAGATGTGTAAGTGTGTTTATTTTAAGGAGGGAGTACATTTTGTTCCATGAGTCAGGTGTAGAAGTTCAGATTGAACTGTTGGTAGATGAAGTGAAACCAGTCAGTAGGTCAGGTTTGGTTAAAGTCTAAAGTATAGAGCAGATCTGAAAGGTAATGGTATAACTTACTGAAAGGTCTTTTTAAATAAAGAGGAACCAGCGAGTATCACATCTGTCTTGGAGAGAGGACCATCCAACATTATTATACAGAATACAATGATGTTACATTACATATCACCCTTCATTTATAAAATCAGAATCCATGATTGGCTCCAGACCACAGACTGTATAGAAGAAACAGACGTAACATCCGTGACGTCACCCATTGGTTTGTGGACTGCTGCTCGGAAGCCAATAGTTTCTAATCTGGGCAGCGCCATCTTGAAAATTTCAGGTGCATGCTGGGAAAAATAAAAACACGGATTCTACTTATATGGGCATGAGGCGGAGTCAGGGGCGGAGCGGGGAGGTTGCTATGGTTGCGAGGGCTGCATCTGGAGGACATTGGTCAATCAACCTGTCAATCAGGACGTAGCCACGCCCTAATGCATACCCTGCTTTATCGTCACATATAAAATCAGGGAGGCCAAAATGTCCCAAATGAACATCATACTGCATTGAAGAAGGCTTTAAACTAGCGATTGAGACCATAAACACATTTTGAAAACGTTTACTGAGGTTAGAAATCAAGTGAGAAGTTGGTGAATTCTCCATTGACTTGTATAGAGACGGTCGCCCCCTGGTGGCCTTTTGATAGAATGCAGCTCTAAGTTACTTCCTGGTTGGCCTCATTTCAGAGGACCGGAACTCCCCGCCTGGTGCAGACTAGCTGTGATGTCATAAGTAGACTAATGAACTGAGATTGAAGGTGAGCTCAGAGAACAAACATCCAACTGAAGGAAGAAGAAGGAAAACTGTGAGGATCAGAGTCAGTAAACCACTTTAAAAAAAGGTTAATCATCATGGTTGTTGTAATCCTTGTAACGCTGACAAGATCCATCTATTCAGATATGTAGATCTGTGCTGGAGTGAACATTTCAATCATATTTTTCTCCTAGAGCAAAGAAAGTACCTTACATAAGCCTGGAGACAAAGGAAATGTATTAGTACTTTGTGTCAGTTAGACTCTTGAGTTCACGTTCATAATGAAAAACAACCGATATAAACTGAACCTTTCATAACTCTGAAGGTTGGTTTGTTCTTGCTGTAAAAATGAGACTGATTAAACTGCAACTGAGTCTGAAAGTCAATCAGGTGATTTCCTCCTCGTTGCTCCTGTGGTGATTAAATTGGAGCGATTCCAGCAGAGCGGAGTACAGTGAGACTGGAGCTCATTTAATTGGTGCTTCTAGTCTTCATGATCAGTCTGTACTAAAACCTTAGTTATAGAACTGCACATTAATCATCTGAGCAGCCCTCACATTTATCTGCTGACCCTTTGGAGGGGCCCCACCCCTAGGTTGGGAACCACTGGACTAAACTAGCTAACTATATATAAAGTAGTGTAAACTAGCTCCGCCTCCATGCTGCTCTAACACTGATGCTTCACTATTAATCATCTAATGCAGACATGGAAACGGGTCATGGGTGAAAAAGGTGAGAAGGATACGACCCCTCTAGGGAGGTTAGGGCTTGAAAGCATCAATCTGCATTTTGAGAGGAAATTCAAGCAGAACTACAACCCGACCCCGGATACGCAGCAGAAGACGGACGGACGGACGGACGGACGGACGGACGGACAGACGGACGGAGGACAGTACAGTTTGATGAAAGTGCAAAGATTAAAAGAAATATGTTCAATGTACATTTCTGCTTGAAAACCACATCTTTATCCCATTTATATGGAAATGGTTAAATACACACACACACACACACACACAGACACACACACACACACACCAATACAACAGACAACTAGTTTACTAGTGCACAAGTGTGGATGTAGTAGTTGTTGGAAACTCCTGTACTTGCACAGGATTCACACTGACTGATAAATTCAACACCAGACTCTCAGCACATGCAGTGTATGTGTGTGTGTGTGTGTGTGTGTGTGTGTGTGTGTGTGTGTGTGTGTGTGTGTGTGTGTGTGTGTGTATTATCAAAACAGTCTACACTCAGATATGCAGAAACACTTCAAAGAATAGCAAACAACCTGTTTTTACAATCTCCACAATATCAAACATCCCAACAACTAATGTTTTCCGAGTCATAAAAAAAACACAATGCACATTAACAACACACACACACACACACACACACACACACACACACACACACACTGGAGTAGTTCCCTTATGCAATGACCTTTCTCCTAGCAAACTCCTCCACAACATCTCTAAAGTCCAGCAGGTCTCTGACAGGTTCAGACTCTGTTGCCAGTAATGATAAAAGGACTTCCGGCTCATTTCTGATTCTCCCCAAATGAGAAAATGAGCCCCCCCCCCCCCCCCTCACAGTTTGTCACCGGCACCGTGAGGGACATCCTCAAAGCCACAGAAACATTAGGGAAGACTAACTGCAGGCCAAACTTCAATCTGGTTTTCAGCATGTTTGAGGGTGACTTGTCTGTTTCAGCCAACATGAAGGACCGGAACTGCAGACACGTAAAACACGCTGTTCCGTCTACGGGACGGACCGGAAGTTGGGAGGTAGCCACAAGTTCTTCTGATGTTTTAAACACCAACCCTTAAACATATATATTCATGCCGTACATTGTTGGAAAGCTTAGATTCTCCTGATTCATTCAAGACCACTCACGACTTATATGGTTGCTCACAGCCGTAATAGTATTAGCGATTAGCTCGGCTAGCCACTCAGCTAAAGTAAGCTAACAGCTATAATGCTACATACCTTCAAAGTCTTCCCTTTATCCACAACGATCATCTTATGACTCAGGACTTCCTGTACAGCTCGCCAAGTATCCATTCTGCTGAAATATGAAATCCGTTTCCTTCTAAAACAAATACTTTCCTGAATATGTCCACGTATTTAGTCCAACACGTAATGTAATAACACACATAACAAACCACATCCGGTCCGTTTACGTCATTTCCTGACTCCTGCGTGCATCTGTGGGACACGTGACTGTTTCATACGACACCACACACACCAGCCAATCAGTGCTTAGGATGAGGCAGCACATGTCTCCACAGCCAATGAGGACATGTGACCGACGACAACGTGGGTGACAATAGGTGCGTGTATGTACTCACATAAAAAAAAACACCAAGTGACGAAGGCCACTTGACCCCCCCCCCCCCTCATCGGATCTGCATGATTCACGTAGGACATCTATTTTGGTTTCAAAACGGCGAAAGGTGAGTGATTTTCATGTCTGCTAATGACGTCATAATATATCACTACTTTAACTGTAATACTGCATACTACATCACTATAATACTGCAGTACTTTAACTGTAATACTGCATACTACATCACTATAATACTGCAGTACTTTTACTGTAATACTGCATACTACATCACTATAATACTGCAGTACTTTTACTGTAATACTGCATACTACATCACTATAATACTGCAGTACTTTTACTGTAATACTGCATACTACATCACTATAATACTGCAGTACTTTTACTGTAATACTGCATACTACATCACTCATAATACTGCAGTACTTTTACTGTAATACTGCATACTACATCACTATAATACTGCAGTACTTTAACTGTAATACTGCATACTACCTCACTATAATACTGCAGTACTTTTACTGTAATACTGCATACTACATCACTCATAATACTGCAGTACTTTTACTGTAATACTGCATACTACATCACTATAATACTGCAGTACTTTTACTGTAATACTGCATACTACATCACTATAATACTGCAGTACTTTTACTGTAATACTGCATACTACATCACTATAATACTGCAGTACTTTTACTGTAATACTGCATACTACATCACTCATAATACTGCAGTACTTTTACTGTAATACTGCATACTACATCACTATAATACTGCAGTACTTTTACTGTAATACTGCATACTACATCACTATAATACTGCAGTACTTTTACTATAATACTGCATACTACATCACTATAATACTGCAGTACTTTTACTGTAATACTGCATACTACATCACTATAATACTGCAGTACTTTTACTGTAATACTGCATACTACATCACTCATAATACTGCAGTACTTTTACTGTAATACTGCATACTACATCACTATAATACTGCAGTACTTTTACTGTAATACTGCATACTACATCACTATAATACTGCAGTACTTTTACTGTAATACTGCATACTACATCACTCATAATACTGCAGTACTTTTACTGTAATACTGCATACTACATCACTCATAATACTGCAGTACTTTTACTGTAATACTGCATACTACATCACTATAATACTGCAGTACTTTTACTGTAATACTGCATACTACATCACTATAATACTGCAGTACTTTAACTGTAATACTGCATACTACCTCACTATAATACTGCAGTACTTTTACTGTAATACTGCATACTACATCACTCATAATACTGCAGTACTTTTACTGTAATACTGCATACTACATCACTATAATACTGCAGTACTTTTACTGTAATACTGCATACTACATCACTATAATACTGCAGTACTTTTACTGTAATACTGCATACTACATCACTATAATACTGCAGTACTTTTACTGTAATACTGCATACTACATCACTCATAATACTGCAGTACTTTTACTGTAATACTGCATACTACATCACTATAATACTGCAGTACTTTTACTGTAATACTGCATACTACATCACTATAATACTGCAGTACTTTTACTATAATACTGCATACTACATCACTATAATACTGCAGTACTTTTACTGTAATACTGCATACTACATCACTATAATACTGCAGTACTTTTACTGTAATACTGCATACTACATCACTCATAATACTGCAGTACTTTTACTGTAATACTGCATACTACATCACTATAATACTGCAGTACTTTTACTGTAATACTGCATACTACATCACTATAATACTGCAGTACTTTTACTGTAATACTGCATACTACATCACTCATAATACTGCAGTACTTTTACTGTAATACTGCATACTACATCACTCATAATACTGCAGTACTTTTACTGTAATACTGCATACTACATCACTATAATACTGCAGTACTTTTACTGTAATACTGCATACTACATCACTATAATACTGCAGTACTTTTACTGTAATACTGCATACTACATCACTATAATACTGCAGTACTTTTACTGTAATATGATTTTTCATGCAGTACTTTTACTTGTAATGGAGTACTTTTGTTTTATTGATACTTTTACTGCTGTGAATGATCTGAATTCTTCTTCCATCACTGAGTCTGATCAGATGAACCTTTTTAAAAAGCTTTTAATGATTTTATCTGACAGAGCAGACAGGAAGTAGAGTTCAGGATCCTGACCGAGCAGACAGGAAGTAGAGTTCAGGATCCTGACCGAGCAGACAGGAAGTAGAGTTCAGGATCCTGACCCTGACCCGCTCTGCTCTGGTATGATCAGTCACACACAGTCCTGAGAGTATTGATCCATGCTTTTAAAAGCGTGTGCGTGAGTGCAGAAATGTGTGTTCCTAGCTCTGCTGTGTGACGTGTTTCAGTACGTTTCTATATAGGTGTGTGTGTGTGTGTGTGTGTGTATGTGTTTTTGTGTGTTTGTGTGTGTGTGTGTGTGTTTCTAGCTCTGCTGTGTGGCGTGTTTCAGTACGTTTCTATATGTGTGTTTGTGTGTGTGTTTCAGTACGTTTCTATATGTGTGTGTGTGTGTGTGTGTGTGTGTGTGTGTGTGTGTGTGTTTGTGTGTGTGTGTGTGTGTGTGTGTATGTGTGTGTTTCCTCCGGCGAGTGTTTTTCCGCTGCTGTGTGTGTGTCAGATATGAGGCCTAACAACTGTCCCCTCAGGCTCAGCTCAGCGTGAAGCTTGTCAGTCAGTCCCACACTGGGCCAGTCGAGGATACATCAATAATGTGTCACACACACACACACACACACACACACACACACACACAAACACACACACACACACACACACAGCAGCGGGGGGAAGAGTGGAGGGGGGGGGGGGGGGTTAGATAGCAGCAGTATTTGGGTTAGTACTAGTTGATGTAGCTGTAGTGCTGGTAATTGTACCAGAAGCAGCTCTGGTATTAGTCAGAGTGGAGCTCTAATGGTTATTTCCTTGTGAATGTTTTCCATATTTTGTTGTTTTAACCTTCCTGTCGTCCGTCCTTCCTTCCTTCCTTCCTTCCTCCCCCTACCTTCCTTCCTTCCTTACTTCTTTCCTTCTACCTTCCTTCCTTCCTTCCTTCCTTCCTCATTCCCCTTTCTTCCTTCCTTCTGTCCTCCCTCCCTCCTACCTTCCTTCCTTACTTACTTCTTTCCTCCCTTCCTCCCTTCATTCTTTCCTTACTTCTTTCCTTCGACCTTCCTTCCTTCCTTCTGTCCTTCCTTCCCCTACCTTCCTTCCTTACTTCTTTCCTTCGACCTTCCTTCCTTACTTCTTTCCTTCGACCTTCCTTCCTTACTTCCTTCTGTCCTTCCTTCCCCTACCTTCCTTCCTTCCTTACTTCTTTCCTTCTACCTTCCTTCCTTCCTTCCTTCCTCATTCCCCTTTCTTCCTTCCTTCTGTCCTCCCTCCCTCCTACCTTCCTTCCTTACTTACTTCCTCCCTTCCTCCCTTCATTCTTTCCTTACTTCTTTCCTTCTGTCCTTCCTTTCCCTACCTTCCTTCCTTACTTCTTTCCTTCGACCTTCCTTCCTTACTTCTTTCCTTCGACCTTCCTTCCTTCCTTCCTTCCTTCTGTCCTTCCTTCCCCTACCTTCCTTCCTTACTTCTTTCCTTCGACCTTCCTTCCTTCCTTCCTTCCTTATTTCCCTTCCTCCATCCCCCTTTCTTCCTTCTGTCGTTCCTTCCTCTCTCTCTCTCTCCTTCCTTCCTCCCTGCCTTCTTTCCTTTATTCCCTTCCTTGCCTCCTTCCTCCCTCCTTTCCTTCCTTCTTCCTCCCTTCCTTCCTTGACTTGAACACAACAGGAGGGTTAAATCATTTTCACTTTACATAATAATCACAATAAGCATCCTAATACGTAACATTGCCCTTTACCACCCTCTAATGAAGCATTATTGGTGGTGGTTTATATTGATGTTGTTTAAAAGTGCAGCAGTCAGAGCTCAAACAACCGTTCATTAAGCTTCAATTATGGATTCATTAACCTTTACAAGCCTTTACAAGTTTTCATGCAAATTTTAACACATTCTCCAGAATAATTGCTTATTTCCAATCGACCACTGCAGTGAATATTTAGCCATGAACAGCAGGTGGCGCTAATTCCTGCAGTCAAAGCTCAATCGATGGAAAATAAGAGAAAGTGTTTATTAACCTTCCTGTCGTCCTCCCGGGTCAAATTGACCCCGTCTGTTTTGACTCTTCCTTCCTTCCTTCCTTCCTTTCTTCCTACTCTTTCTTTCCGTCCTCTCTCTTTCTTCCTTCCTTCCTTCATCCCCGTTCCTTCCTTCCTTCTGTCCTTCCTTCCTCCTTTCCTTCTTTCCTCCCTCCCTCCTTCTCTCTTTCTTTCCTCCCCCTTACCTTCCTCCCTTCATTCTTTCTTCTGTCCTTCCTTTCCTCCCGTCCTTCCTCCCTCTTCCCTTTCATTCCCTCCTTCCTTTCTTCCTTCCTTCCTTTCTTCCTTCCTTCCCTCCTTCCTTTCTTTCTTCCCTCCTTCCTTCCTTTCTTCCTTCCCTCCTTCCTTTCTTCCTTCATCCCCCTTTCTTCCTTCCTTCTGTCATTCCTTCCTCCCTTCCTTCTTTCCTCCCTCCTACCTTCCTCCCTTCATTCTTTCCTCTGTCCTTCTTTCCTTTCTCCCTCCCTTCCTCTTTTCCTTTCTCCCTTCCCTCCTTTCTCCCTTTCTCCCTCCCTTCCTTCCCTCCTTCCTCCCGTCCTTTCCTCCCTTCCTTCCCTCCTTTCTCCCGTCCTTCCTTCCTCCCTCCGTTCTCCTGTCCTTCCTCCCGTCCTTTCCTCCCTTCCTTCCCTCCTTTCTCCTGTCCTTCCTTCCTTCCTCCCTCCCTTTCCTTCCCTTCCCTCCCTTTCTTCCCTTCCTCCCTCCCTTCCTTCCTTCCTTGACTCAAGGACAACAGGAGGGTTAAAAAAGAGGTGTGGTGGACTGTGTTAGTGTGTGTTGCCGTGGGAGACGAGCTTTACGAGCTTGCTGTGTGCTGGGATGGCAGGAAACAGACGAGCGCTGAGGGGCGAGAACATGGAAACCAGCGTGTCGTCCTGGATTGAGACCACAGCTGCGGGGGGGAGAACGCTCGTTTCCTGTTGTTCTCCATCATGAATGAATCTATTAATTTAAAGGAGAAGTGAAAACTTGATTGAATGCTTCCTCTAAACCAGGGGTGTCAAACATGCGGCCCACGGGCCAGAACCGGCCCGCCGAGGGCTCCAATCTGGCCCACTTTCTTTCCTATGTTCTTTTTCTTCCTTCCATCTGTCCTTCTTACTTTCCTATTTTCCTTCCTTTCTTCCTTCCATCTGTCCGTCCTTCCTTCCTTCCATCTGTCCTTCCTCCCTTTCGTCCTTCTGTCTTTCCTTCCATCTGTCCTTCCTCACTTCCTTCCTTCCTTCCATCCTTCCATTTGTCTTTCTTGCCTTTCTTCCCTCCGTCCTTTTGCCTGTCTTTCCTTCCTTCCCTTCTTATTTCCTTCCTCTCTTCCTTCCTTCCCTGCCTTTCTTCCTTCCTTTTGTCTGTCTTTCCTTCCTTCCCTTCTTATTCCCTTCCTTCCTTCCTTCCTTCCATCTTTTTAATGATCCGGCCCACATCAGATCAAATTGGTCTGTATGTGGCCCTTGAATGAAAATGAGTTTGACCCCCCTGCTCTAAACTTTCATCCATATGTTGGTTTGTGTGACAGCGGTCGGATCGAAACAGGAGAGAAGTGGCAGCAGAGTGACGCTCCATTAAATAAATCAATTGTACTGCGAACGTCACGCAACAGCTTGTGTTTCAAACTCAATTCACACATCGGAAGCAGAAACCGCTGCTGCTGCTGCTGCTCAACACTCCACCTCAGAAACTCTGCTTTTATAGTTTCAACTTGATTTTCTTACTAAAGTTTCTGTAGATTGTCTTCTGATCATCCGGCCAGCAAACTCCACATCTGATCTTTAGTTTCATACTATTATTAACAGTCCAGATGTGCTAGTAAATCATTTTTACTACCTTGATGAAACAATCTAATGGTAACAACTAGGGCTGTCAAACGATTAATTATTTTAATCGAGATTAATCGCAGAATTTCCATAGTTAATCACGATTAATGGCGTTTTGAATGTCATGTTTAAAATCCTGTTATTTTCCATTTGAAGGCAGTTTTAAGCCCATAATGTAAAGCATTTCTTACCAGAGTGTCTTAACTGGGAATCAATCACGGCTCTGCTGCGACTCCCACACTCCAAAATGGTCCTTTGGTGGAGCTGAGGCTCGCTTGGCTGCACCTGGGTGTTTAGCGTGGAGGTGCTAACTCAAACTCCACGTACTCCGGTGGTAGTTAAACTGTGTGTGTGGCGGGGGAACTGGGGATTTAAGGGCTGTCTAAACTTTTGTTCACTCTCTCTTGCTGCCTCCAGACTGAGACTTGGGCTCAGGCTTCCAACTGCCATGTGGACCTCCTGCATTCAACACTTCACACATACATACTTCACTCATCCATACACTGCACACATGACTGACTTTTAAACATAACCTATCACAAATACTTTTGCTTTATTTTTATACAAGTTTCTTATATTTGTTTGGTATAATCTGATTTCTATTTGACTAATTTACCTATTATTTAATTTCAAGTTAAAATGATGTAATAATAAATTAATTTTGATTTGGTATTTCTTGTGTGGACTCCCTTTTTGCCACTAACTGGCCCGGTTTGTGAAAACTGTAACTTTTTATTCACTTGTTTTTATCAAAGACTCCTGAAGAACCTAAAATATCACCACATAATTCCACCTGTGTTAATTCCTATATTTGATGTCTTCAGAGTGGCGATAAAGGAAAAAGTCATCAGCATAAAAACAACAGGCAGGCTGAAAGTGGAGCTTATCAAAGTAAAAACAACCTTTCAGTCACAAACCCCTCCATCATTTCTCTTTTTATGTCATTATCTGAATGATTTTATAATTATGAGTCTTGTGTGCCTTTTGAAATCTCCAGTGGACATTCAGCTTACTGTGTTTTATCACCTTCAGTAAATATGAAACACTGGTTCTCGCTCTTATAGAGATATGAGCACATTCAATATCTATCAAGGTCTCTCTCCTCTTTCTTTAACAAATGTGACATCAACGGAAAGGAAGGACGAAGCTCTGATAGAAAACTAACTTCCAGGTTTAGCCCTCTCGCTGACTTGAATAAAGAAAAGAAACTATTTAATCTTGTGGTTCTTTTAGACTTTTCAAATGAGATCAGACTGAATGGACGTCTCTCGGCTCCTCTAGCTGTAGCGCTATGCTTTGAAGTGGCCTCCTGCAGTAAACCTACCGCGCTGATGGAAAGTAAGAGAGCTACTGGACTTTTGAACGGCTTGTTTAACTTTAAAACACTTCCAGACGCTTCAGTTGACAAGTCAAAAGTAAAATGCAACCTGTGTCAAACGGAGTTTAACTACCACCGGAGTACGTGGAGTTTGAGTTAGCACCTCCACGCTAAACACCCAGGTGCAGCCAAGCCAGCCTCAGCTCCACCAAAGGACCATTTTGGAGTGTGGGAGTCACAGCAGAGCCGTGATTGATTCCCAGTTAAGACACTCTGGTAAGAAATGCTTTACATTATGGGCTTAAAACTGCCTTCAAATGTCAAATAACAGGATTTTAAACATGCAATTCAAAACGTGATTAATCGCGATTAACTATGGAAATTCTGCGATTAATCGCAATTTAAAAAATTAATCGTTTGACAGCCCTAATTATAAGAAAAAGTCTTTCTGGGTCAAGTAGCATCACATGGCATGGCGTTGTAATTTTGAGGTTTGTATCCATGTTTAAACATCCAGGAGGCGTTCAGGTACAGTACTTAGTGCAGGTCACCTGTGTTTGGGCAGAGCAGAGCTGTGACAGACATTTAAGGTATGCATGTAAAACTGAGGACAAGAAGTCTAACCCTCCTCCTCCTCCTCCTCCTCTTCAGGCTCTGTGGGATAAAAAAGTTCTCCAACTATATTAAAGCAGAGAAAATGTTCTTCTGCTGTACTATACAAGTGAAGTGTTTTTTACTACAAAGTAGCTCTGGGCTATTCCAACTGTTTTCAGTTTCATCCATTTGTTTGAGGGTCTGAAGTGTATTTCACATTTTAGCTGCCAAACCTCCGCTGCCTTATATCCTCTCTAAAGCCCAGTTCCCACCGGGTCCGGAGTTGAGTTGACACAGACAGAGGACGGAGCAAAACCACTGATGGACCCGGTGGAAATCCTGGTGACTCTGGTCCTGTGCTGTGCTCAGTGTGTGAGAGGGGGAGGGGCCAGCAGCTAGAGCGCCAACAGCAAATGTGTGCTTCTTTTACATTTCTTATCCAAACAGCGTCAAACTTGGCGAGGCCAGGGAAGTGATGGGATGGCAGATGGGATGGAGGAGGAAGGAAATGAAGGAAAACAGACTTGAAGGGTAAAAATACACACATGTGGCACCAGTGACATGGCTGCTACATGGCCTGTGTGGACGGCTTATTGATTAAAATAGCAGCTTATCTGTTCTGTCAGATGCTGGGACAGATACATGTAGACAGACGTAAAGTAAAGGTGAAAATAATCTAATTATAGCATACAGTTAAATTGATATCGATCTTTCTTTTGGTGGATAAAATACGTGTGTCTACTGCAGCACAGCACGTCCTGTCTGCTTCTCCAAAAACTGGGAATGTGCCCAAATCTACTGCAGGTTATACTCTGACTACCTCACTCGACCCTGCTTGAAACAATGTCAATCAATCTTTATTTGTATAGCGTCAAATCACAACAAAGTCATCTCAAGGCTCTTTCCACATAGAGCAGGTTCTAAACCAAACTCTTCAGGTTTTAACTTTAAAGAGACCCAACATTCCCACATGAGACACAGTGGAGAGAAAAAAACTCCCTTTTAACAGGAAGAGACCTCAGAACCAGACTCAGAAGTGGGCGAACATCTGCCTGGACCGGTTGGGGATGAGAGAGAGAGAGAGAGAGAGAGAGAGAGAGAGAGAGAGGAGAGAGAGAGAGAGAGAGAGAGAGAGAGAGAGAGAGAGAGAGAGAGAGAGAGAGAGAGAGAGAGAGAGGAGAGAGAGAGAGAGAGAGAGAGAGAGAGAGAGAGAGAGAGAGAGGTACATTGAAGGTCCGGGACTGGAGTCTGTCATCCAGACGTCTACAGGCCCAGATTACCTGTGAGACCAGGCCATTAAAAACAGTGCAAGGGAGTTAAAGGAGGAGGTGATGCTGAGGGAGAGTCATGAGCCGTAATTTGTTGTAATTGGGTTCATTTAACAGTCTGAAATGGTTTGATAACTCAAATGGTAATCGTCATTTTCCGGTAAGTGTCTGACAACAACCGTGTTTGATTTGAGACACTAACCTGTCGAAATCTGCTCACTACACAAGTACAGTCCTAACAGGACTTTTAATGGAGATGGTGAAGCAGTGACCACCAGCTCTGCTCCTGGAGAACTGCTGCCCTGCATGTTTTAGGTTTCTCTCCACTCTATCACACCTGACTCTAATTACTAACTTGCTATCAAACCCTTTGACGAGCTTCACCTGCTTGATAACGAGCGACTACTTAGAATCAGGTTAGAGTGATGTAAAGAAACACCGGCTTAAATAAATGAGCTCAAAGTAAACGATCAAGCAGGATTATCCCTCACACTGAAGTCACAAAGAATAATAAGAATAATAAGAATGAGTGACAGAATCCATTAATATAAACTTTTTACCACTTTTACTTTTTATGACATCTTTCTCCGTGTATCCGTTTACAGGTATCTGTCCTGTGGTGAAGGTCAGTGGACATTAAAACAGCTTCAGTTTTCACAGCTTTATTTTAAATGGGCCCGGGGGTTGTGACATGTGACAGTAGACGCTGCTTTGACGTTAATTTAAGCAAATCGCTGCTTAATGTGTTGACTCTTCTGTCCCTGCTCTGACAGCTCGCCGCGGCTTTCTCCCCCTCGAATCAAACACACAGGTAATCCATCCCGCTCTTATTAAAACAAGAAAAACTTTACAAGACTGGTATTAACATAACATGAAGAGTCGTTGGGGCGATCTCATTTCCTTTGTCGTGCTTGAACGCTCCCTCGCTTAATTTGTGGCTCCCGTGTGCCGGTGGAGATGTCGGCCCCGCTGCGGAGGAGAGCAGAGCATTTCGGTTTGATCAAGTTTATTGTCTGTGTGGGAGACGCCGCGGTATGAGGGGAAAGTGTGAAGTGGATGAGTCACTCAGTGTGTGTGTGTGTGTGTGTGAGTGTGTGTGTGTGTGTGTGTGTGTGTGTGACAGTGTGTGCAGGCATGTAAGTGAGTCACGGAGTCATTCAGCCTTTATTAGCCCTCGTGTCGTCCTTACGGAAAGAAAAGAAAGGAAAGAAGGAAGGAAAGGAGAGAGGAAGGGAGGAAGAGAGGAAGGAAGGAAGAAGGAAGGAAAGGAGGGAGGAAGGAAGGAAGGAAGAGAGGAAAGGAAAGAAGGAAGAAGAAAGGAAAGAAGGAAGGAAAGGAGGGAGGAAAGGAAAGAAGGAAGGAAGGTATGAAAGAAGGACAGAGGAAAGAAAGAGAAGGAGGGAGGGAGGGAGGAAAGAAGGAAGGGGTGGAAGGAATGAGGAAGGAAGGAAGGAAAGGAGGGAGGGAGGAAAGGAGGGAGGGAGGAAAGGAGGGAGGAAGGAGGGAAGAAAGGAAGGGAGGAAAGAAGAATAAGACGGGGTCAATTTGACCCGGGAGGACGACACGAGGGTTAAAGTGAAGAATGAGTCACTCAGTGTGTGTGTGTGTGTGTGTGTGTGTGTGTGTGTGTGTGTGTGACAGTGTGTGCAGGCATGTAAGTGAGTCACGGAGTCATTCAGCCTTTATTAAAGTGAAGAATGAGTCCGAACATGGTGCGATTGTTCCCCCCGAGCCGACGTCACATGTTCATTCTGACTTTTACACGAATTAAGCATCTTCATCAGAGATCCGCAGGCATGACGTCTGAAGTCCAACTGTTTCAATTTTAATCTCATTTAGCTTCAGAGAGTTTTATAATGACCTATCTGGATAGCATCTTAATGCACACACACACACACACACACACACACATACAGACACACACACGCCACCCGGCCGCCTTATACAGTCTCATAATTAAAAATGCATGTGTGAGTGTTTGCACCATCAAACCCCTCAGCAGCTCCAGAGCAGCTCCAGAGCACGGAAAGCTGCTCGCTGAAGGGCAAAAGAGTTGGTGTTACACGAATGTCAATTAAAAACCATTTATAGAAGTCAGAAGAGAAGATATTCATTTGATTTCAGAATAAAATGCAGGAGGGAAGGGAGGAAGGACGGAAGGAAAGGAGGAAGGAAGGAAGGAGGAAGGAAGGAAAGGAAAGGAGGGAGGAAGAAGGAAGGCATGCCTTGTTTTTTAAGTACTTGTCCACGAGGCATCTGTGGACCAAGTATGATATCTCTTAGATGTAAACTATTTGAGATACTGATGATTTAATACACACACTAACTAGAAATCATATATGGCCTTCAGCAAATCATATTAATTACCCACAAAAGTGTCTCAACACCGAATAATACGACACGATTTAATCCCTACAGCACGAAACTCAACTAGAGATGTTTGAAGAGTTTGATGTATTCTTAACCTTTCTTCCTTCCTTCCATCTGTCCTTCCTTCCTCCTTCTCTCTTCCTTTCCTCATCCCTCTTTTTTCCTTCCTTCCTTCCTTACTCTTTTCCTCCCTCTTTTCCTTCCTTCCTTCCTTCCTTTATTCCTTTCTTCCTTCCTTCCTTCCTTCCTTCCTTCCTTCCTTCCTTCCTTCCTTCCTTCATCCCTCCCTCTCTTCCTTCCTTCCTCTTTTCCTTCCTTCCTCACTCTTTTCCTTCCTTCCTTCCTTGACTCGAGGACAGGAGCAAATACTGATACTGAAAATGACACAAGCCTGAACCAAACTGTGTGAATCATTAAAACATCAAATATATAAAAAGTAAAGCTCATAATTCTCTCCTCGTCGTGCTGTTTCAGTTTTATTTCATCCTTCCTTCCTTCCTTCCTTCCTTCCTTCCTTCCTTGAAGCTCATAATTCTCTCCTCGTCGTGCTGTTTCAGTTTCATTTCATCCTTCCTTCCTTCCTTCCTTCCTCTTTTCCTTCCTTCCTTCCTTGAAGCTCATAATTCTCTCCTCGTCGTGCTGTTTCAGTTTCATTTCATCTCTCTCCAGATTGATATCTCGTATCTTTAGATGAAAAGTAATTATAATTGAAAAATCCTTCCTTTCATCTGTCCTTCCTCCCTCCTTCTCTTTCTTTCCTTCCTTCCTTCCTTACTCTTTTGCATCCTCTTTTCCTTCCTTACTCTTTTTCTTCCTTCCTTCCTTCCTTCCTTCCTCTTTTCCTTCCTTCTTTCCTTCCTTCCTCTTTTCCTTACTATTTTCCTTCCTTCCTTACTCTTTTCCTACCTTCCTGTTTTCCTTCCCTCCTCTTTTCCTTCCTTCCTTCCTTCCTTGAAGCTCATAATTCTCTCCTCGTCGTGCTGTTTCAGTTTCATTTCATCCTTCCTTCCTTCCTTCCTTCCCTCCTCTTTTCCTTCCTTCCTTCCTTCAAGCTCATAATTCTCTCCTTGTCGTGCTGTTTCAGTTTCATTTCAGCTCTCACTCTTTTCCTTCCTTCCTTCCTTCCTTCCTTGAAGCTCATAATTCTGAAAAGTAATTATAATTGAAAAATCCTTCCTTCCTTCCTTCCTTCCTTTCATCTGTCCTTCCTCCCTCCTTCTCTTTCTTTCCTTCCTTCCTTCCTTCCTCTTTTGCATCCTCTTTTCCTTCCTTACTCTCTTCCTTCCTTCCTTACTCTTTTCCTTCCTTCCTCTTTTCCTTCCTTCTTTCCTTCCTTACTCTTTTCCCTCCTTCCTTACTCTATTCCTTCCTTCTTTCCTTCCTTCCTTCCTCTTTTTGTTCCTTCTTTCCTTCCTTCCTCTTTTCCTTCCTTCTTTCCTTCCTTCCTTCATTTTTTCCTTGCCTCCTTCCTCCCTTCCTTCCTTTTTTCCGTCCCTCCTCTTTTCCTTCCTTCCTTCCTTCCTTGAAGCTCATAATTCTCTCCTCGTCGTGCTGTTTCAGTTTCATTTCATCTCTCACCAGATTGATATCTCGTATCTTTAGATGAAAAGTAATTATAATTGAAGAATGTTATTTGCATGCACAACTAAACTGCTGATCTGTATTCACGTCACGCTGCTTTGTGATAACGCTGAACGAACGTATGTAGCTCTTGGGGTCGGTTTCCACGATGCATATCAAAATATAAAGTTCTCTCAAAACTCTGGTTGCCATGGAGATCTGCACAGTTAATTAGGATCTATTGGGAATAAACTGATTCGAAATGGTAAAAAAAACAAAACCCTGAAACATTCCTGTCGTCGTTGACTGTTCCTCCCTTCCTTCCTTCCTTCCTTCCATCTGTCCTTCCTTCCTCCTTCCTTCCTTCCTTCCTCCCTCCCTCCCTCCCTTCCTCTTTTCCTTCCTGCCTTCCTTCCTCTTTTCCTTCCTTCCTCCCTCTTTTCCTTCCTTCTTTCCTTTCTTGCTCTTTTCCTTCCTTCCTTGCTCTTTTCCCTCCTCCCTCCCTTCCTCTTTTCCTTCCTTCCTTCCTTCCTTGCTCTTTTCCTTCCTTCCTCTTTTCCTTCCTCTTTTCTTCCTTCCTTCCTCTTTTCCTTCATTCCTTCCTTCCTTCATCCTTGACTCGTGGACAACAGGAGGTTTCGAAATGGTAAAAAAAAAAACCCTGAAACCTCTCTCTCAACAACCACACATTCAGTATATTCAATGTAGTTTTTAACATTAAAGGGCCAAGACATTTTATTTTGAAAATCCAAATTAAGGAGGCAACTGTTTCCTGTTTGTTATACTTTTTTGTACATTTTTTGTTGGTTTTGTGTTATATCTACAAGAAAACGTAATTTAGATTAATCCTTTTTAGGGCTGTCAAACGATTCATTTCTTTAATCGCGATTAATCGCAGAATTTCTATAGTTAATCGTGATTAATCGCGTTTTGAATGTCATGTTTAAAATCCTGTTATTTTCCATTTGAGGGCAGTTTTAAGCCCATAATGTAAAGCATTTCTTACCAGAGTGTCTTAACTGGGAATCAATCACGGCTCTGCTGCGACTCCCACACTCCAAAATGGTCCTTTGGTGGAGCTGAGGCTGGCTTGGCTGCACCTGGGTGTTTAGCGTGGAGGTGCTAACTCAAACTCCACGTACTCCGGTGGTAGTTAAACTCCGTTTGACACAGGTTGCATTTTACTTTTGACTTGTCAACTGAAGCGTCTGGAAGTGTTTTAAAGTTAAACAAGCCGTTCAAAAGTCCAGTAGCTCTCTTACTTTCCATCAGCGCGGTAGGTTTACTGCAGGAGGCCACTTCAAAGCATAGCGCTACAGCTAGAGGAGCCGTCTACGGGGGAGTAGAAGGGACAAAAAGGCTTGCAACATTAAAATGAGATTAAAAAAATTAACGTGTTATGGATTGCATTAATCTAATCGTGATTAACGCGTTAACGCTGACAGCCCTAATCGTTTTATAATAATATAGGGCTTTGTTCCTCTCCATTTATATTTACTGTACCTGTAAATTATGAGCTGCAAAACTTACAAAAACTAAAACTACAGTTACTAAACTTTGTTCTCAAGCTCAGCCTTTCTGAATTATTTAATATCTCTTATCTAATAACCTTTTATTTTGGCAGCCAGGGATAAATAATAAGAAATGCTGTCTGAAAAGCAAAATGTCTCACAATACTTAATGACTACAGCTAAGAAAAATATGCTAATGCTGCATTAATGAATACCTGCAGGGTTTCCTACTTTTTTAAAGCCATTAGCAGAAGTTAGTAAGTCATCTGCAAATATAGACATCAGGGATTGATTCATTAGGTTCTCAGATGTTTACAGGCTCAGTTAATGTGAATAAATTGACGGCAAATAGATTCGAGGTCTTAAAGCTTTCATCTTCCTCATTAGCTGAAGGGCTAAGAAAGAGAAATAGGCTATAAGTGACCTGCTGGTAAAACTCCAGCTAAATGGATTACTCATTTCTCAAAGCATGAATCTGTCTTACTAAAGCTTTTAACTGACCCTAACCCTCGAGGCATCCTTCCTTCTTTCCTTCCTTCTTCCCTTCCTTGCTCTTTTTCTTCCTTCTTTCCTTCCTTCTTCCCTTCCTTGCTATTTTCCTTCCTTCCTTCCTTACTCTTTTCCTTCCTTCTTCCCTTCCTTGCTCTTTTTCTTCCTTCTTTCCTTCCTTGCTCTTTTCCTCCCTTCCTTGATTACTCTTTTCCTTCCTTCCTTCCTTCCTTACTCTTTTCCTTCCTTCTTCCCTTCCTCGCACTTTTCCTTCCTTCCTTCTTCACTCTTTTTCTTCCTTCCTTACTCTTTTCCTTCCTTGCTCTTTTCCTTCCTTCCTTCCTTCCTTACTCTTTTCCTTCCTTCCTTGCTCTTTTCCTCCCTTCCTTCCTTACTTACTCTTTTCCTTCCTTACTCTTTTCCTTCCTTCCGTCCTCACTCTTTTCCTTCCTTACTCTTTTCCTTCCTTCCTACCTTCCTTCCTTCCTCACTCTTTTACCTGCAGGGTTTCCTACTTTTTTAAAGCCATTAGCAGAAGTTAGTAAGTCATCTGCAAATATATGAACATCAGGGATTGATTCATTAGGTTCTCAGACGTTTACAGGCTCAGTTAATGTGAATAAATTGACGGCAAATGGATTCGAGGTCTTAAAGCTCTCATCTTCCTCATTAACTGAAGGGCTAAGAAAGAGAAATAGGCTATAAGTGACCTGCTGGTAAAACTCCAGCTAAATGGATTACTCATTTCTCAAAGCATGAATTGGTCTTATTAAAGCTTTTAACTGACTCTAACCCTCGAGGCATCCTTCCTTCCTTCCTTCCTTCCTTCCTTCCTTCCTTCCTTACTCTTTTCCTTACTTCCTTGCTCTTTTCCTTCCTTCCTTCTTCCCTTCCTTGCTCTTTTCCTTCCTTCCTTCCTTACTCTTTTCCTTCCTTCTTCCCTTCCTTGCTCTTTTTCTTCCTTCCTTCCTTCCTTACTCTTTTCCTTCCTTCTTCCCTTCCTTCCTCACTCATTTCCTTCCTCTTTTCCTTCCTTCTTTCCTTCCTTGCTCTTTTCCTCCCTTCCTTTCTCACTCTTTTCCTTCCTTACTCATTTCCTTCCTTCTTACCTTCCTTCCTCACTCTTTTACCTGCAGGGTTTCCTCCTTTTTTAAAGCCATTTGTTGGGCAGTGGTTGTCGTCTTACCACACACACACACACAGAGTAAGAAAGAGTCCAGAGTCGTGTTTTGTGCTTGAGAATAGTACATCAGTTGTTGGGCGCGGGTAAAGGCCAACACTTTGTGCTTGGTTACAGTCTTTCACACGGTCGATATTTACACAGAATTATACAATGTACAGTACAACGTTACGGCCAATGTTACAAAGCGGTTTACATTCATGTTTGATAAAGGTTGAGCAGCAGCATCTGTGTCCTCCGGTCAAACCTTGTCACAAATATATGTTTAGAATAGCATCAGTGATTTTCTTTAAATAATAGAAAACAAGCTAAAAAAAATGAAACAACAACACACACACACACAAAGGGAGCGTTTCATTGTAGAGGGTCATAAAGACGATAGAGTTTGACGGCATCTTGTTTGGTTTCTGTCCTCTCAGCTCGATCAGGGATGATAGCATCGGCAAACGTTACCGATGACGTTACGACTGTGTCATCAATAAAGATCCCAATTGGCTGTTTGACAACTTCTGTTCTCAGTCTCATATTTTAAGGTTACTGAAGTTAAGTAATCGAGTAATTTCCTTACAGTTTCTGTCCTCTAAGCTCGATCAGGGATGCTAGCATTGGCAAACGTTACCGATGTATATCAGGCCGAATTCACAAGATGTGCAAATGCCATTTCTTTTAAAAGTTGGAGAAAAAGTTAAAAAATTGCTCTTAATGACCCAAACAGATAATAAGTTAATACAGATAGGCAGCATGGTAACACAAGCTAACTGGCTAGCTTTTTAAGAAATAGTTTATTTATGTTTTAGCCAATTCATTTTGGGGTCATCGCTATGTTCCCTTAGCACAGGTATGGCCACTCCATGTAAAATGAATTCAGACATTTTCTTCTAAACACATTAAATAGGTCATAAATGTATTTCTAAAAAAGGTGCAAAAAGCATTTCAACCATTTAGATTTGCGCGGCGGTGATTAGCATAAACCCGCCCCTGCTGCTGTAGAGGTATAAATACATTCAGCACACACTACTACTACTACAGTCTACAGTTAGCCAGCTAGCTGAGTTAGCACTACTACTACTACAGTCTACAGTTAGCCAGTTAGCTGAGTTAGCAGCCGAGCTAGCAGCAGAAAGCGTCCATGTTTCTGGTAGAGGTGGTGACTTTGATTGACAGGTGACACTTGGTAGGGGGCGGGGCTTCAGCGTTTGGGAGCAGAGAAAGAGGCTGAGTTTTACACAACTTTGAAGCCTAATTTCATATATTTGCCGATTTTTTTAATCATTCAAATTTGGCAGGGTGGTTAACAACACAATTTTCTGTGGTATGTCAAACTCAGAACACATATTTATTCTTTCTTTACACGGACTTTAAGCTTTTTTTTAATCTATGAAAACACTTGAAGACAGGTGAAATGCTTTATTTAATTATTAATCTGAGGGAACATAGACACACTCCCTTTGTTTAGCTGATTCAATACTGAAGCAACTCTACAGACAATTACAAAAGATGTTGATGTGAAACTGTGGACCTCTAGTTGTGGCATAAAAACAGATTGAAGCTTGTTGATTGACTAATTTTCATCAAAATGCACCTTGGGAGTTCTTTCCTGATTGTTTTCATGTCCACAAACTTCCAACCAGATGTTTTCTAACACAGCTGTTCATATTCTGCACTGATGATTCAACCAGGAGTCCTTAATTGCTCCGATGTTTCCGATGTCTCCTGACCAGAGCTGACATATCCCTGCACTGCATTGTGGGTATAGCTATGGGGGAGATTCAGAGCAAAACATCACAAGATGACGCCAAACTGCCATTTGACCTGCTGCCATTTTAAAATATAACACAAATGTAGGAGACATACAACTGAAATTATGCTGCCATTAAACTAAAGCACACTGTGGTTCAAATAGTTTTACAAAAAGACAAAAAACAAAAAAAAAGAAGTCATGTTTGAGGTGGACACAGTCAGGTGTGTTTGAAATAACAACTGATGACAACATTTCACCTGTTTGGGGAAAAGAAACGGTTCATTGGAAGCTGTTTTAAAGGAGCAGTGTGTAGGATTTAGTGCCATCTAGTGGTGAGATTACAGATTGCAACCAACTGAAAAAATGCCTCTCCACTTTCAAGCATGTAGACCAGAGGTGTCAAACTCATTTTCATTCAAGGGCCACATACAGAACTATTTGATCTCATGTGGGGCCGGATCATTAAAAAGATGGAAGGAAGGAGGGAAGGAAGGAATGAACGAAAAGGAGACAGGAAAGAAAGATGGGAGGGAAGAAAGATATGATGAATGGACAGAAAGATGGATGGAAAAAAGAGAGGAAGGACAGAAGGACATGAGAACGAAAGTAAGGAAAGATGGAAGGAAGGATAAAAGGAACGAAAAGAAGACAGGAAGGAAAGAAAGGGAGGAAGGACAGATGGAAGGAAGGAGGGAGGGAAGAAAGGGACGAAGGACAGAAGGAAGGAGGGATGAAAAAAGGAAGGAACGAACAAACGAAAAAAGAGAGGAAAGAAATATGCAAGGAAGGAGGGAGGGAAGATATGATGGACGGAAGGAAAGAAAGGGAGGAAGGACAGGTGGAAGGAAAGAGGGAGGGAAGAAAGGGACGAAGGACAGAAGGACAGAAGGAAGGAGGGATGACAAAAGGAACGAACGAACGAAAAAAGAGAGGAAAGAAAGATGCAAGGAAGGAGGGAGGGAAGATATGATGGACGGAAGGAAAGAAAGGGAGGAAGGAAATATGGAAGGAAGGAGGGAGGGAAGAAAGGGAGGAAGGAGGGATGAAAAGAGGGAAGGAAGGAAAGTGGGACAGATTGGACCCCTCAGCGGGCCGTTTCTGGCCCACGGGCCGCATGTTTGACTCCCCTGATGAAGACGATCTTAAAATGGCTGAAAACTTGCATTAACCCTTAAACAGGCAGGAGTGGAAAATTAGTGTAAAAAATCCTTACTAGTTATGTCATTTGCACCTAAAGTAAGGAAAGGACAGGAGGGAGGGAAGAAGGAAGGAAGGAAGGAAGGAAGGAAGGAAGGAAGGAAGGGAAGGAAGGGAGGAAGAAGGAAGGAAAGGAAGGAGGAAGGAAGGAAGGAAGGAAGGAAGGAAGGAAGGAAGGAAGGAAGGAAGGAAGAGAGGAAGAAGGAAGGAAAGGAAGGAGGGAGGAAGAAGGAAGGAAAGGAGGGAGGAAGGAAGGGAGGGAGGGAGGAGGAAGGAAGGAAGGAAAGGAGGGAAGAAGGAAGGAAAGGATGGAGGAAGGAAGGGAGGGAGGGAGGAGGAAGGAAGGAAGGAAAGGAGGGAAGAAGGGAGGAAGAAGGAAGGAAAGGAAGGAAGGGATGGAGGAAGAAGGAAGGAAAGGAGGGAGGAAGGAAGGAAGGACAAATGAAGGAAGGAAGAAAGGACAGAAGGAGGGAACATTTACCCTAACAGCTGAACTTAGATCTGAGGAAGGAAGGAAGGACGGACAGATGAAGGAAGGAAGGAAGGAAGGAAGGACAGAGGAAGGAAGGAAGGAAGGAAGGAAGGACCTGGGAGGACAACAGGAAGGTTAAAGAGTCTGTATCTCCTGGTGCACGTTGCCTGTTTAAGGGTTAAAAAGTTCCTCTCTAGAGCCAATGCTTGATTTGTCTGTAGAAACATGAACAGTAGATATAAAGGCTCATTCTAACGTAACTAAAACACAATGATTCTTACTTACGTATATTATATTTGATTGGTGCCATGTCTGTTTTACTAGATGCCACTAAATTCTACACACTGGTCCTTTTTTTAACCCTTAAACAGGCGACGTGCACCAGGAGATACAGACACTTTAACCTTCCTGTCATCCTCCCGGGTCCTTCCTCTGTCTTTCCTTCCTTCCTTCCTTCCTTCCTCTGTCCTTCCTTCCTTCCTTCCTTCATCTGTCCGTCCTTCCTTCCTTCCTTCCTTCCTCAGATCTAAGTTCAACTGTTAGGGTAAATGTTCCCTCCTTCTGTCCTTTCAGGAAGGATCCTTCATCTGTCCTTCCTTCCTTCCTCCCTCCTTCCTTTCCTTCCTTCTTCCTCCCTTCCTCCCTCCTTTCCTTCCTTATTCCCTCCTTTCCTTTCCTTCCTACCTTCCTTCCTTCCTCCCTCCTTCCTTTCCTTCCTTCTTCCTCCCTTGCTTCCCTTCCTTCCTCCTTTCCTTCCTTCTTCCGTCCTTTCCTTCCTTCCTTCTTTCCTTCATTCCTTCCTTACTTGAGGTGCAAATGACATAACTAGTAAGGTCTGTTTAAGGGTTAAGATGTATTTTTAGACAACAAAGCTTAGCAGCGGCAGGTGTGTTTTTTTGTGTGTATACATATATTATATTTTTTGTAGTTACCTTCGGTTCGTTCTTAGAGGAAGACACCTTTTCTATATTTTTGAGGCATGCATTCATAGGAAAAAGAGAGCGGAGGGAGGGGAGGGAGGAGGAAGGCAGACGATAAAAACTGGAGGTAAACAGCGGGTAAGATTTGTTGGGAGGGAACAGAGGGGATTGTGGGATTGCTGGGTCGGTCGAGGCGAGGCGGTGAGAGAGAGAGAGAGAGAGAGAGAGAGAGAGAGAGAGAGAGAGAGAGAGAGAGAGAGAGAGAGAGGATCCACAGATTGAGGGATTTAAAGAGGAAAAGACAAGAGGGACACCGAGGCTAAGTCCCCTGAACAACAAAAAGATGGATTTTATCTACCGATGTGTGTTTTACCACATTTAAAGCTCCTGATTTGCTTCTTTACTTAACAGTTTAAATTAAGACTTGTCGTAATATTGATGTGTATTGTGTGTGTCATTATTCAGCCCACTGTGTTTACAGTGAATTAAAGTGTTGACACAGCTGCTGCCAGAGGGAAACTGAAGGTTGTAATTACAATTAGGCAATTAGGGTTTAAACACATAATGAAAGAACCGTTGATAATAACATTCTGAACAATTCATTAACTTTGGAAAGTGGAAATTAAGACGTAACTGCGGGATCTTTGTGTGTATACGTGTGAGAAAAACACAATGGGCCTCATGCAGGAAGCACTCAGGAACAGATGTGCTCTTAAGTGGAACATGGAGTGATTTTAGGAAAGTGTGTGGCACTCATCAATTTTCAATCAACTCTCAGAGGTAAGAAAGAGTTCGACGAGTCTGTCTGACTTTCCTCACAAGGACAAAATACTACTCTGACATAAAAAACACTCATCCGAATGATTTGTCACCTTTATGAATAAATGGAGCAGAACAGGTCTTCTTTTATGCACATTTCAGTGGCGTTGATTATTGTTCATGTTGAAAACTCACTGACTTTCACCTCCTTCAGGGGTTTTCTGCTTTTTATTTATTCTGTGGAGACTGAAAATCCTGTTTTAGTAGTAATCTGACAGACTCACCAGATGTAGATTGAACTGTATCTGGTACTGACAGCCAAACAACAACTTGGAGCTGGAGTTATATCTGTAACCAACAACTGAAAGAACAGGTGAGAGCCACAAGAATTACATTTAAATGAGTTTGATATTTGGGTCAATCTGGAGGTATAGAGATTAAATACAGTAACAAGATAATGAAATGATAACCTGAGTCTGTGGAGGAACGGAGAGATGATCGGAGAGGAAATCCAATCCTTCACTTAACCCTTAAACAGGCCTTACTAGTTATGTCATTTGCACCTAAAGTAAGGAAGGAAGGAAGGGAAGAAGGAAGGAAAGGAGGAAGGAAGGGAAGCAAGGAAGGAAGAAGGAAGGAAGAAGGAAGGAAAGGAAGGAGAGAGGAAAGGGAGGAGGGAGGAAGAAGGAAGGAAAGGAGGGAGGAAGGGAAGGAAGGGAGGGAGGGAGGAAGGAAGGAAGGAAGGAAGAAAGAAAGGAAGGACAGATGAAGGAAGGAAGAAAGGAAGGACAGATGAAGGAAGGAAGAAAGGAAGGACAGATGAAGGAAGGAAGAAAGGACAGAAGGAGGGAACATTTACCCTAACAGCTGAACTTAGATCTGAGGAAGGAAGGAAGGAAGGAGGGAGGAAGGACAGAAGGACAGATGAAGGAAGGAAGGAAGGACAGATGAAGGAAGGAAGGACAGAGGAAGGACCCGGGAGGACAACAGGAAGATTAAAGAGTCTGTATCTCCTGGTGCACGCTGTCTGTTTAAGGGTTAATTAGGTGCGTTAAATTAGTTTTGAGTATGTTACGATCATTTGGGTTGTTTTCCATGAACAAACAGTAAGGGTCTTCTCATCCAGGTATACTGAGATTGACAGCAGTCGCTTCGTGCTGCATTCATGTCAATATCGGAGTTATCGTAATCAGAGTTTCTGACTTCTAAATAGGATTCGTGTAAACTTCCAGGTCACGATTACTGACTGCAAAAAGCTCAGATTTACCCAACTTTTGCCTGAAAACCAAACAAACATGGCCATTAAACCCAGACTTAATTGATAAGTCTGGTAAAGGGGCAACTTTTATGATAATTTGACAGGTTCTAGGCTTTGATTGGTTACTTTTCCTCAGTCCCTTAGTACCATACCGTCCTCTTCCGCTTATCCGGGGTCGGGTCGAGGCATCCCTTAGTAAAGTTGCCCAAACAAGCAAAGGTAGATGATACAACTGTTATATACTGCTTCATATTGGTATTTGGAGAAGTTTGGGTCCATTTTCTGTTTCCATTGATTGTCCATATATTGGTTATTATGTTTGTCACCAGTTCCAAGAGATTATATGTTAAAAGAAAACAACATTACTTCTTGAAATATTGACATTTGACATCAGTCTGACATTTGGTGTGTGCTTGTAGACATAATGTTTGGTTCAGATTTATCCAACTTTTGCCTGTAAACCAAACAAACATGGCCATTCAAGGTAATTAAACCCAGTCTTAATTGGTAAATCTGGTAAAGGGGCAACATTTATGATAATTTGACAGGTTCTAGGCTTTGATCTCAGTCCCTTCTGGCTTTTATACGTTATATATATGTTAATAATTGCAAAGTTGCCCAAACAAGCAAAGGTATATATTGGTATTTGGAGAAGTTTGGGTCCATTTTCTATTTCCATGATTGTCAATATATTGGTTATTATGTTTGTCACCAGTTCCAAGAGATTATATGTTAAAAGTAAACACCATTATTTCTTGAAATATTGACATTTGATTGGCATTTAACAGTTTTTAGAGGTTTGGGGTAAGTTTGGCATACTGCTTACTCATTGCACTGTAAAAACTTCCTACTTTTACCAATCAGTCTGAAAACCAAATAACATGACCATTCACAGTAATTAAACCCAGACTTAATTGATCATGTGTTTTTCATATGAAAATTTAAAAAATAGACAACTTTTATGATAATTTGATTCTGGCTACACTGGGTGGCATACATCAGACACGGTGGTGCAGTAGTTTTTATACATTATATTTATGTTAATAGTTGTTAAGTTGCCCAAATAGACAAAGGTAGATGATACAAATGTTATATACTGCTTCATATTGGTATTTGGAGAAGTTTAGATCATTATGTCTTGAAATATAGACATTTGATTGGCATTTAACAGTTTTGAGAGGTTTGGGGTAAGTTTGGCACACTGCTTACTCATTGCACTGTAAAAACTTCCTATTTTTACCAATCAGTCTGACATATGGTATACTTGTAGACATAATGTTTGGGAACCAGAATGTGTCAAGAGTAAAGAGATTTATGGGTAACATTTTGGTTTACTGTCAAAGAAATTCAAGTATGTTTGTTTTTGGATTAGGATTAGTGGGTGTAAAACCAGACACAACCTGCAACTATAGCTTAGGGTTTGTTTGTTGAATGAAAGATTCACAAAACGACATTATGTTCATGCATGAGGCCCAATCAGAAGAATAGTTTCCTCCACAGCAGCTGATGGTGTAGTTGGTGTGAATACGGCTTTAGATTAACAATCTGACTGGAGTTAAAGTCACAGATCTGAAATTTCAACCACAATTGAGTTTTTACTGACTGACAGCTGATAACAGAGAGAGCGTTGTGGTGTGTTGGAGGGTTTTAAAATTTAAATAAAAAGAAATAAATCACTTGAGCTTGTTTTTCTTTTGTCAAACATTCATCTGTCTGCTTTTGAGTAAGAATCTGAAGAATTTGCTGTTTTTAAATTGCAGCTGTTTGTTTGAAAGCTCTCTCTCGTCTCTGGTGGGAACATGCTGTCTTTTTGCCTCATTATCCCACATTTCGCTCATTCCCCTCCTCCCGCTGATTCTCTCATTCCTTTTCTCTCTCTGTCCTTCATCTCTTTACAATGAAAAACTGAAACAAAGCATCAACGTTTTAATCTGAATCGTTTCTATGTTGACTCTGTTTAGTGATCGTGTCTCACAGCTTTATCCTTCATTTGTCCACCTCTGTCTTTTCTGCTTTGCAGTCCCACATCCGGCGTCCTCACAAGGATAATCCAGGAAAACCGGCTTTCACACACACAGCTGTCTTCATTATGTAACAATGTTGGGAGATTTCACAAAGCTTGCATCATGCATCCTCGCCCTCCTCAGATCAGTCCAATATCATGTTGATTTATTTATTTTTTTGGATTGTCTTTTTGGGCGGTGTTCATTCCCAGCAGCCTCCGATTCTCATTATCCTGCTTTGTCTTAAAAGCTCACAGTAAAGAAGCGACTGCTGCTGCCGCCGAAAGGTCGAAGGTTCAACGCCCGCAACCTGTAAGCCACTCTGGGTTAAATGTACGAGCTCAATGCTTCACGTGTGGAATGACGATGGAATAAAGCCCTATTTTGACAAAGATTTGCATGAAGTCCAAAGTCGGTGTGGCGTTAGTCTTTAAACTTATTTTCTGTTGTTTCGAGATGTCAAGCAAACAAAGAACGAGCAAAGTTTGCCGTTAAATATCTTGCAAACTTTTTATCAACCAAAAAACTGAAGCTGGAACAAACCTCGTCACTTTTTCAGTGTCACAAAGCTGAATTTCACTTGATTATCAATTGTTTTTCTCCAAGGAGACCTTGAGTCATCCACCAGCTTTTCTTCTTCTTCTTTTCTCCTGTCATTCTCCTTCTTCTAATCCCTGCTCGTCTACGCCTCCTCCTCTAATTTGGGCTTCCAAAAACTCTAATCCCCTCCATCTCCTTCCTCTCACTCTTTCATTTCTATTTTCTCTCTCATCTTTATCTCCGCTCTGGATTCTTCTTCATCGTCACCGCCATTGTCATCGTCACCTTCTTCAGTTCCTCCCTCTGGCGCTCACACATCGGTGGCGTTCAGGCAAGTCGACACCACGTCCTGTGTTTCGAGCACAATCTTCTTCGCCCTCCCCCCGCCTCCTCCTCCTCCCCGACTGGGTGGATGCTGTCCAGCCGGCCGGTCCTCCCCCTCTCGCCTCCTCTGCGACACTTGAAGACGGCGAGGAAGCGGCGCGGTAGTTGCGGTTCATCCAGCAGTAGAGCAGCGGGTTGGCGAAAGTGGAGCACATGGCGACGACGTGGAAGACGGTGTACAGCAGGCGGAAGTCACGCATGTCCAGCACCGTGCTGTCGATGTCGGTGGCCAGCTGGAAGGCGTGGAAGGGCAGCCAGCTCACGGCGAACACCACCACCATGGTCACCAGCATCTTGGTGGTCTTGCGGCGTCGGCGGGGTGGCGTTCGGAGCCGGCGCTGCTGTGACGCCGCTCTCCGCCGGGCTGACGTGGCCGCGCAGTTTGGACCAGATGCGAGCGTAGGCGAAGGAGATGATGGACAGCGGCAGGAAGTACTGCAGGATCAACATGGAGATGCTGTAGACGGTGCCGTCGGTGTTTTTGCCGGGCCACTTCTCCGTACAAACCTGAGACCAGAAACAAGACGTGTGATCAGATTCATTACGGTTATAGTTTCAGACATGAATACATTTAGTTTCTCACTCTCAAGGACTGCACCCAAAGAAGATAAAGAAGCTCATGATTCACTTGACAAATGTATTCAGGTGCAAACTAAATTGCTCAGGTGAATCATGTGCTCCACTATCTGTCTTGAACCATTGAAACAGTTTCTCACAGTTTGTCCTTTTCTGAGAGCATCGACCTCCGACTGTGGAGAGACAGACCCCCAAGAGATTCCCTCCACTCCTACTACTATTAAATTACATTTGTTTAGAGCTGTGATTCATTTAGATTTTATAAAATAATGAAAACAGTCTGCAGTAATTTCTTAGACCAAAAGGGACATCTTCAAATATCTTGTTTTCTACAAATACAAAGTAATTTATTGATGCTGCCATCATAAAAGGACTTGAAACACTGATGGCTCTACATAACGGAGGAACAATGAATAATCAGACACACAGTCCTGAGTTCATCTGACTGGCATGCTTCATCTCACCAGAGCAAGCTGAAATCCCTTTATTTGTAATTTGGCGGCACCTGCGTGCAACTCCTCCCATTTCAGCAATCAGGCAAAAATCAATCAACAAACAAAACTCAACACAAAGGACTGAACATTTTGGGCCTGATCAGACCTCCTTCCTTCCTCCCTCCCTCCCTCCTTTCTGACCAGACCTGAACCAGTGTGTTTACATCGTAAATCATCATATCTAACTCTACTCTATTAACCTTCCTGTCGTCCTCCCGGGTCAAATTGACTGTTCTTTCTTTCCTCCCTCCCTTCTCTTCCTTCCTTCCTTCCTTCCTTCATTCCGTCTGTCCTTCCTTCCTCCCTCCTTCTCTCTTTCTTTCCTTCCTCTCTCTTTCCTCCCTTCCTTCTTTCCTTCCATCCCTCCATCCCCCTTTCTTCTTCCTTCTGTCCTTCCTTTCTTTCCTTCCTTCCTTCCTCCCTCCCTCCCTCCTTTCCTTAATTCCTTCCTTCCTCCTCCTCCTTCCTTCTTTCTTCCTTCCTTCCTCCCTCCTTTCTTCCTTCCTTCCATCCTTCCTTCCTCCCTTCTTTCCTTGACTCGAGGACAACGAGGAGGGTTAAACTACATTTGTTCAGAGCTCCAACTAATAGTTATTCATTCAGTTAAGTCTTAAAATATCTTGTTTTAGTCTGATCAACAAAGAGTTTACTGTCACGTAAGACACAAAAAGCTTAGAACTGTTTGTCCTAAACCTGACCAGACCTGAATCACAGTGCTGGCAAATGATAAAACATCATTATTTAGTGGCTTTAGCTCAAACAGCAGCGTCGTACCTGCTGCAGAAGCCACGCTCTCATCACTTCCCTTCGAACTCATTCCTATCTGATAACGCCCATTCAATCAAGTGATAACATCCAAAAACAGGCAATGAGGGAGGAGAAAAAAGAAACAGGGTGGACGGGTAGTTAGGAGAGGGAATCTGAGAGGTTGAGTTGGGATGAAAGGAAGAGAGTGAAGAGAAGGAGGGAGAGATGAAAAGAGATGGAGGGGCAGCGATGGAGGAGGGCCGGCGGGGGGGCGAGCTGGAAGATCAAAGAGCTGGACGAAGAGGGGAGCGAGGGGACGGAGCTGCAAGAGCGTTTGATTCTGAAACCTGGTGTTACAGGTGTGGTGTGTGTGTGTGTGTGTGTGTGTGTGTGTGTGTGTGTGTGTGTGTGTGTGTGTGTGGTGTGTGTGTGTGTGTGTTACCTGTATAGTGTGTCCAGGCCCCAGTGTGAAGGAAGCCCGTACTCTCTGAAGATGGCCAGAGGACTAGCGAGCACAGCGCTCTAGCACCCAGGTCAACGCTATCACAGCGAAACACACATCCTTACGCATCCTGGTCTCCAGGTGATACACTATACACCTAAAAATACACACACACACACACACACACACACACACACACACACACACACACACACACACAACACACACACACAGATCAGCGTTTAAGAGGAGATAGCATGTGTTTGGTGGTGTTCTGCTGCTGGAAGATAAACATGGAGTCAAAGTTACAGAACGTGAGGTGATTGTTTGTAGAGCAGAGGAGTCAAACTCATTTTCATTCAAGGGCCACAGACAGACCAATTAGATCTCATGTGGGCCGGATCATTAAAGAGATGGAGGAAGGAAGGAAGGAAGGAAGGAAGTAAGGAAGGAAGGAAGGAAGGAAGGAAGGAAGGAAGGAAGGAAGGACAGACGGAAGAAAGGGAGGAAGGAAGGAAGAAAGAACAGAAGTAAGAAAGGTATATGAAGGACAGAAAGAAGGAAGGAACGAACGAACGAAGAAAGGAAAAGGGGAAGGTAGGGAGGAAGGGACAGAAGAATAAAGGGAGGAAGGGCCAATGGAAGGACAGAAGGAAGGGAGGACGGAAGGAAGGAAGGAAGGTAGGAACGAACGAAGAAAGGAAAAGGGGTAAAGAGGAAGGACAGAAGGAATAAAGGGAGGAAGGGCCGATGGAAGGACAGAAGGGAGGAAGGAAGGAAGGAATGAAGAAAGGAAAAGGGAAAAGGGGAAGATAGGGAGGAAGGACAGAAGGAAGGAAACTGGGCCGGATTGCACCCTAGACAGGCCGGTTCTGGCCCACGGGCCGCATGTTTGAGAGTCAAATGTCAGACTTCAACTGCTCAGAGGCTGAACTGAGAAATGAGGAGTCTATTCAGCAGAGAGACAGAGTATGAAGATAAAGCTGGAAAGTGCAGAAATATGTTTCCTGGATTACTTTGATACTGAAGAAAACTTAAAAATGTGATGATTCTCAGAGAAGTTCTCTCAGTTTTCTTCCTCTGTGATTTCAGAGCAGCAGATTTGTGGATGCGGGTCTGTCTCCTGTGGTCCTCGAGTCAGAAGGAAGGAAGGGAGGGAGGAAGGAAGGAAGGATGGAAGGGAGGGTTGAAGGGAGGGAGGGAGGAAAGGATGGAAGGGAGAAGGGAAGGAAGGAAGGAAAGGATGGAAGGGAGGATTAAGGAAGGGAGGGAGGGAGGGAGGGAGGGAGGAAGGAAGGAAGGAAGGAAGGAAAGGATGGAAGGGAGGATTGAAGGATAGGGAGGGAGGGAGGATTGAAAGAAGGAAGGGAGGGAGGGAGGGAGGGAAGGAGGAGGGAGGGAGGGAGGGAAGGAGGAGGGAAGGAAGGAAAGGAGAGTGGAAGGAAGAAAAGGAGGGAGGAAAAGGAAGGAAGTAAAGGAGGGAGGAAGGGAAGGAAGGAAGGAAAGAAGGAACAGCCAAATCAGACGGGGTCAATTTGACCCGGGAGACGACAGGAGGGTTAAGGATGTGATGATTCTCTCAGTGCTGGTTTTTTTTTTCTTCCTGTGTGATTTGAGAGCAGCAGATTTGTGGATGCGGGTCTGTGATGCACATCCGACGTGAAGTCTGAGTCACACTGAGTCTGAGATGTGTCCATCATGTCTGCTGGTTGGGATTTGACAGAGTTATGACTCAGACGGAGACGAGGTTTGACGCTCCCCGAGGAGAAACCCTGAGACCGACGAGCAACAACAACCGTCCCAAATGTTCAACACACACAGAGATTAATACGTTTATTCCCTTCCTTCCTCCCTCCTTTCCTTCCTTCTTTCCTTTCCTCCCTTCCTTCCTCCCTCCCTCCTTAGAACAGAAAGGTTTAAAGTTTGATGCTTTGCTCACCACTCTGGTTTAACCTTCCTGTCGTCCTCCCTTCCCTCCATCTTCCCTTCCTTCCTCCCTCCTTTCCTTCCTTCTTTCCTTTCCTCCCTTCCTCCCTCCTTTCCTTCCTTCTTCCTCCCTCCTTTCCTTCCTTCTTCCTCCCTTCTTCCCTTTCCTCCTTCCTTCTTTCCTCCCTCCCTCCTACCTTCCTTCTTGGAGGGAGGGAGGAAGGAAGGGAGGAACAAAGAAGGAAGGGAAGGAGGGAGGAAGAAGGAAAGAAAGTAGGGAGGAAGGAAGGAGGATGGAAAGGAGAGGAAGGAAGGATGGAAGGGAGGATGGAAGGGAGGGAGGAAGGGAGGAAAGAAAAGAAGAAAGGGAGGAAGTAATGGAAGGACAGAGGAAAGAAGGAAGGAAGGAAGGAAAGGAGGGTTCAGAAAGTTTAATTTATTATTGGCAAGCTCTTCCATTATCGTCTTTACTACATTTAAAACAGGCTAAATTATTACGTTATCGGCTATTCTCTAATTCCTTCTCTATAAAGTCCATTCTCTGTTTCCACATCACACTGGTGTAAGATGAATATTGGACCATGATTGGCTCCAAATATTAGACTGTATATAAAGATGAGCCTCCTGTCAATCACACGACAGACATCAAAGCTACTATAAGTCTTTACGTCTTATTAAAGGGGCAATCACTTCTAAAATGACACCAGCACATTTATTAGAGGGTCTGAATGTAGAGACTGAGACCAGAATGACTGAGTTGATGAAGGTTTGAGGGCTTTTTAAATAGGAGTCAGTTGGAGCCGTTTTAAGCCCCGCCCACCTGTGTCGGTCCAGGGCGATGACGTTGAGCGTCACCGTGGAGACGTGGACGGCGAGCCCCTGGGCGTACGGCAGCAGGAAGCAGAGCGTGCTGCCGAACTTCCACTCTCCTGCAGCGTGTAGACGAGGGTGAATGGGAGGCACAGCGTGTTCACCAGCAGGTCGGCTGCAGACACAAGACAGGAAGTTCAGACACAAGACAGGAAGTTCAGACACAAGACAGATAGTTCAGACACAAGACAGGAAGTTCACTCAGAGTGACGTTTTCAGCTTTAGAAAGACAAATAGCAGACAAGGAAAATCAACTGTTTTGACTTTTGGTAGCTTGTAAAAATGCACCAAATGTCTTTTATTCTGAAATTTGATGACTTTTCCTAAAGTTTCCCCAAAATGTACCAAAATTAATATATTTTAAAATGTTCTACTTTTGTATAGATGCTACTAATGTTTGTCCATTGAGGCTGTTCTGGGTCAGATTATCTTCCTATCTATTGCCTAAAATAGATGCAAGATTATATTATATATTAGAGACAATAAATTGACTAAAAGAGACAAAAAAATGACAAAATAAACCTAAAAACTGCAAAAAAGAATGACTAAAACAACCTCCAGACAGCGAGGAGAGAATATGAACAGTATGTAAAGGGTTAAATAATACTCAGTCTCTTTAAATGTAGCAACACAACAATTAATCAGGACTTTAGTTGGCTGTAAACTCGTCCCTGAATAGCCTATGCTAATGCTAACGCTAATGGCAGATCCTGGATAAGTGAACAACATTGAACTTGTGCATCAGGCAGCAGATTTCCCAGCAGAGTCGTTACAGTTTCATCTCGACCACACAGCGTGCTGCGTTAAGAAGAGAGCAGACATTTGATATGAACGCTTTTTATGAGGAGAACAAACTGTGAGGAGAGAATATGAACGGGAGTGTACCTATGTTCCCCGGGTCCTATGTTCCCCGATCGCGGCTAACTCGGTTGCTAGCTCAGCGGCTAACTCCGCTGCTAGCTTGGCGGCTAACTCGGCGGCTAATTCAGCTGCTAGCTCGGTGGCTAACTCGGTTGCTAGCTCGGCGGCTAACTCATCTGCTAACTCGGCTGCTAACTCAGCTAACTGTAGACAGGATCATCCCTATGTTCCCCGGTCACATACAAAGCGGGGAACATAGGGATGATCCATATGAACAGGATGTAAAGGGTTAACAGACTAATGTTGCAGCTCTAAACGGGTTTTAAACACATTGGATCATGAAGCTTTGGTTCCAGTTTTAAAGGGTTTAATTGTTCCAGAGTTTACGGCCAAATTAAAACTGTCGATCTTTGTCTACATTTGTGCTTCTTATCCAAGTGAAGGAAAATACAAACTTCTCCTCTCGATCTCTGATAAGTGAAACTGCTGTGTTTGTCTCAGCGGGAGGTGAAGGAGGAAGTCACATTCACACTGTTTCTATCTGCTAACGAGCAGCAAACTGAAGAAGAGTGAAACATATGAGCGCTGATGATCTTTTCTTATATAACCGTTTATTTAAATCATTTTTTATCATCATTTCATTTGTTTCCTTTATCCAGTGTGAGCTGCTTTGTGTTTACA
>JAJDFG010000792.1:5000-25000 GCA_021039105.1 Scomber colias
CTTTTCTTTTACCATGCATGATTACCCTCCCACTTCTATTCACCCACTTTTAATGAACTTTTCATCTAGTTATTTATTACTCTTTCTATTATCCATTATTTATATTTTATATATTTTATCTTTAATGATTGATATGGTTTTATCACACAACACATCCCAACAACCCTATATTATAACCCTATTATATTTCTTAACCCTATAAACCTATAAAGAGGTTAACACAGAGGTTAAAGTACCCGTGTTTTAGTTGGTTTTTAGATTTTGTGTTGTTGGGAGGTATGTGCTGGGTGGGTGGCCATGTGGGTGGGAGACCTGTGGGTGGGAGATCTGGGGTGGGAGACCTGTGGGTGGGAGACCTGGGGTGGGAGACCTGTGGGTGGGAGACCTGTGGGTGGGAGACCTGGGGTGCCGGCGCTGGGATTTGAACCCTGCTCCCCGGGACGACACAGAGACACTTAAACATACTGCCATACTTCCTCCATCTAACATCCCACACCACACCATATAAGGACATGGATAGCCCAGGTCTGTAGGCCAGTGCACTTAATGTTCTCCCACAACCCCTGAACCCCAACCCCAACCCCACCGCGGGTGGGTGGCCATGTTGGCTGCTCCCCTGAGTGTGGGAGACCTGGGTTTGCCGGCATTGGGATTCGAAACCCTGCTCCCCCAGACGATAGTCAGTGCAGGTACACATGTACCACAGACCTATATAATAACTCACCACCTACTTCCCCCATTTACACCACACCATCACACACCATCACACACCACACCATCACACACCACACCATCACACACCACACCGATAAAGGGCATGGATAGCCCAAGTCTGTAGGCCAGTGCACTTCATGTTTTACAAATACCCCTGAACCCCAACCCCAACCCCAACCCCAACCCTAACCCCTAACCCCAACCTCTAACCCTTAACCCTTAACCCTTAACCCTTAACCCTAACCCCAACCCCACCCTAATCCCTGACCCTTAACCCTAACCCCAAACCCTTAACCTTAACCCCTGACCCTTAACCCCACCCTAACCCCTGACCCTTAACCCTAACCCCAACCCCACCCTAATCGCTGACCCTTAACCCTAACCCCAAACCCAACCCCTAACCCTTAACCTTAACCCCTGACCCTTAACCCCACCCTAACCCCTAACCCCCACCCCACCCTTAACCCCAACCTCTAACCCTTAACCCCAACCCTAACCCTAACCCCACCCTTAACCCTAACCCTAACCCCTGACCCTTAACCCCAACCCTAAGCCCCAACCCCAACCCTTAACCCCCAACCCCTAACCCTTAACCCTATCCCCAACCCCACCCTTAACCCTAACCCTAACCCTTAACCCTAACCCTTAACCCCAACCCCTAACCCTTAACCCTTAACCCTAACCCCTAACCCTGTACAACATTTCCAGTATTTATCTACTTACACCAAAACTCTTTAATATCCTGATTAGAAACCGTCGCTTCGCTCTCTAAAAAACACTTTCTGAGAGCTGACGGAGGCTCCAGGTGTGATCCATGATTGAACCGAAACACTTGAAGCACACGTACATTCATGTCTGTCTTCATCTGTGGAGTCTGGGATAAATAAAGCAGTGTGTTGTGTCAATGTTAATGTTAGCTTGGTAACGTTTAGCATGGGTCCAACACTGTGGCCTCTGACAGGATAACTGAAGCTAATGAGTGAGTATCACATGTCAGGTCTGAGGACTGAGAGGTAAACCTACACAGTAACAGAAGCTGCCGCGGCTTCACTTCATTGGCTCTGAATTCAATTGATGGTGATGGTGATGGTGACGATGAGGATGGGGGGGGGGGGGGGGGGGTGAAACGTTTCCATCAGCTGAATCTTACCCTCCTCCTCAGCAGCTGAAGCAAATCATCCCAAACATGAGACGATCCTGCTGACGTCAGATCTGCTGAGTAGAGTCCAGACTGAGATCCAGGACAGACACGTTTCCTTTTAGAGCGCTGAATGTTACCCCTTCCCCTATTCACCATCCACACCATCACAACCCTAACCCTAACCCCCAACCCCTGCCCCTTAACCCCACCCTAACCCATCCACACCATAACAATTACCAGAAATACACAGTTATAGCCCAAGTCTGTAGGCCAGTGCATTTTAAGTGTATCCCACTACCCCTGAACCCCAACCCTAACCCCTAACCCTAACCCCTAACCCTTAACCCTTAACCCTAAGCCCCAACCCCAACCCCTAACCCCACCCTAACCCCAACCCCTAACCCTTAACCCTAAACCCTAACCCCTGCCCCTTAACCCCAACCCCAACCCCTGACCCTTAACCCTAACCCTAACCCTTAACCCCAACCCCTAACCCTAACCCTAACTCCTAACCCAAGCAATCATCCCAAACATGAGATGATCCTGCTGACGTCAGATCTGCTGAGTAGAGTCCAGACTGAGATCCAGGACAGACACGTTTCCTTTTAGAGGGCTGAATGTGAATAACCATTAACCCCTTCCCCTATTCACCGTCCACACCATCACAACCCTAACCCTAACCCCTGCCCCTTAACCCTAACCCCAACCCCTAACCCCTAACCCTTAACCCTAACCCCAGCCCCAACCCCAACCCCTGACCCTAACCCCTAACCCCCAACCCCAACCCTAAACCCTAACCCCCAACCCTAACCCTAAACCCTAACCCCTGCCCCTTAACCCTAACCCCTGCCCCTTAACCCTAACCCTAACCCCAACCCCTAACCCTAACCCCTAACCCCCAACCATAACCCAAACCCTAACCCTGCCCCTTAACCCTAACCCCCAACCCCAACCCTTACCCTAAACCCTTAACCCCACCCTAACCCCAACCCCTAACCCTAACCCCCAACCCCTACCCTACCCTAACCCCTAACCCTTAACCCTTAACCCTAACCCAAGCAACCATCCCAAACATGAGATGATCCTGCTGACGTCAGATCTGCTGAGTAGAGTCCAGACTGAGATCCAGGACAGACACGTTTCCTTTAAGGGGGCTGAATGTGAGCAGCGCACACACACACACACACACACACACACACACACACACACACACACACACACACACACACACACACACACACAGCAGCAACAGTAATGAGATACTGAGAGATTTGAATGAATTTTGATGACACTTACTTCTGTAATGAGTCAGCTGTTTCCTGCTGTAACACTGCTCTGTGGTTAACCTTCCTGTCGTCCTCCCGGGTCAAATCCTTCCTTCCTTCCTTCCTTCCTTCCTTCCTTCCTTCCATCCGTGCTTCCTCTCTCCTTCTCTCTTTCTTCCCTTCCTCATCTCCCTTTCTTCCTTCCTTCGGTCCTTCCTCCCCCCTACCTTCCTCTTTTTTCTTCTTTCCTCCCTCCCTCCTACCTTCTTTCCTTCCTTACGTCTTTCCTCTGTCCTTCCTTCCATCTGTGCATCCTCTCTCCTTCTCTCTTTCTTTCCTTCTTCTTTCTTCCCTTCCTCATCTCCCTTTCTTCCTTCCTTCCTCCCCCCTACCTTCCTCTCTTTTTTCTTCTCTCGTCGTCTCCATGGTAACTGTGTTGTGTTCATTGAACCTAAAACCTGAAACAAGAAAACTAAGACTACAACTACAGAAACACTAAAACTACTTCATCACTTGTTAAACTCACTAAAACTAATGAACATGTCTAACTATAATAACTCAGCCAGGAGGAAATGAAATGAAAGAAATACTCAACATTACATGCAAAAAAAATGATCATTTCAAAAATCATTTTAAGAATTTTTTTTATTGCATAAAAAAGTCAGTCATTTATTTTACACCTAAATGTAATAATTTCTTCACAATCATGCTGCCAAAAAATTGCACAATGTATTAAAAAAAACTTAATGAAAGTTTAAATTGTTACATAACTACATTTTATTTTTAACCTACCTTTACATTGTATAGTTTATATCTATATATAGATATGTTAAAACATCTGTATGATTTGATAGAGCTAGGTAAACATCATGTTCACAGCACGAACATGTGGACCAGATGGACAGTCACATGATCAACAAATACTCATAAAACTCAGTGTGGGACACAAATAGATTCAAATATCTTTTTCTTTTCTTTTTTTTTAATCCATTGGCACATATGTTAAAAACATCTGTATGAGTCTGGGTTTGTCTCTGCAGGTTTAGCTTATTGATAAAATCCTCTTAGTTTCTGTTGGCTCTGTTTTGCAGGTTTTGTAGGCTACATGTGAAATATGCAAAGTGGACATTTACAGACCTCATTCGTCTGTAACAGCAAGAAAACACAAGACAAAAGCTTCACGGTTCGCCTGTTCTCTGATGAGTTGCTAATAGATGAGCTCACGATGCCATCAGGACCAGACAGCAGCGGTGGTTGCTGATCGGCATATCCAGATAAAACCACTTGATGTTGGTTTCATATCTTGGTAATTCTTTTTCTTTTGGGAAATTAAATTACACACACTGAGTTCAGGTCGGTTTCCCAATCTGAGAGCTCTAACTTCCAAATATTAAACTCATGACTTCACCTGAACAGCCTCCAGACCGGATCCAGCCTTGAATCAGGTCTTGAATGGGTTTTATCTGATAACATGTTGGATTTGGACCCAGTGATACATTTCTGGCTCAATCAAAGACCTGCAACTGCAACTTGAACTGCCTCCAAAATTCAGTACTGGACTTGATTAGCTCCCAAATGTTATACCTGATCACATTTCAGACCTGATGAAGTGTGAGTGGATCCAATCAATCCGACATCAAGGCTGAACTTTCTCCAAAATGTTGGAACTGTGTTGGCGATTCAGCTTCGGATCCCACACATCTGTTCCTTTTTTGGGTTCAGTCTCAAATCCCTAATCTCAAGACATTAAAGAAGACAAGACACCCGAGTCCTGATACTTTCTACGTAAACCAAGATTAAAGATAACAGGTTTTGAGTTGTTTGTTTTCTCCAGATAATGGACCTAAACCCTAACTAGCAATCACTGCTGTTCTTTCCTTTCCACACTGAAACATTCTTTTTGTTCTCAGGCACCAAACCACAGTCTAGGGAAACACTGCCATTTAGTAAGTCACTTTAAAAATCCTAGAAAACCCACAAAGTCCTCCTTCCTACTGCTGACACATGGAGAAGACCACTGAATCCAAAGATCCAAATGTATTCCCACTCTCAGAGCTCAGAGCTGACGACAGCCAACCGCCTCACACCTAATGAATGTTAATACTGGATGATTCTGCAAAACCCTTCAATGAAAAACATCCAGTGAAAACATTAAATTCTTGCTCTCTACAGTATCTATGCATGGCCACTACTATACTGTTAAGACACGTAAAGGACACATACTTTGGCACTGGACATAAATCGTAAGGTACTTAACTTCTAATAGATAACAGACTGCAATGAACAACAACACCAGACGTCTGAATCACTGGGAGAGAATAACGTTGGATGGCGATTGAGAGATCTGAGATGATACCAGTACTAACTAAAGTACTCTATGGGCCTGATTTACTAACAGTCTGCGTGTGTAGAAACCAGGCGGGGAGCTCCGGTCCTCTGAAATGAGTCCAACCAGGAAGTAACTTAGAGCTGCATTCTATCAAAAGGCCACCAGGGGGCGACCGTCTCTATACAAGTCAATGGAGAAGTAACTTAGAGCTGCATTCTATCAAAAGGCCACCAGGGGGCGACCGTCTCTATACAAGTCAATGGAGAAGTAACTTAGAGCTGCATTCTATCAAAAGGCCACCAGGGGGCGACCGTCTCTATACAAGTCAATGGAGAATTCACCAACTTCTCACTTGATTTCTAACCTCAGTAAACGTTTTCAAAATGTGTTTATGGTCTCAATCGCTAGTTTAAAGCCTTCTTCAATGCAGTATGATGTTCATTTGGGACATTTTGGCCTTCCTGATTTTATATGTGACGATAAAGCAGGGTATGCATTAGGGCGTGTATTTTAAGCCACATCAGACCAATTTGATCTCATGTGGGTCGGATCATTAAAAAGATGGAGGGAAGGAAGGAAGAAAGGAAGATAAGGTGAAGATAGTGAAGGAAGGACAGACAGAAGGGAGGAAGGAAAGAAGGAAGTTCAGAGGGAAGAAAGGCAGGAAGGAAGGTAGGGAGTAAGGACAGATGGAAGGAAGAAAGGAAGGAAGGAACAAAGAAAGGAAAAAAGGAAGATAAGGAGGACAGGTGGAAGGAAGGAAAAGATCACAGGAAGGAAAGTGGGCCGGGTTGGACCCCTCAGCGGGCTGGTTCTGGCCCACGGGCCGCATGTTTGACCCCCCTGGGATAGAGCCTTTTCTGTAGCTGCTCCTAAATCTATGGAACGAGCTTCTTTAAATATTAGACGAGCCAAGGGAGGAAGGAAGGAAGGAAGGAAGGAAGGAAGGAAGGAAGGAAGGAACGAAGGAAGGAAGGAAGGAAGGGAGGAAGGAAGGAAGGAAGGAAGAAGGGATGAAGAAGGAAGGAAGCTCCTCACTGTCTGTGTTTAAAACTCGTCTTAAAACCCATTTTTATTCCTGCATGAGACTCTGCTCCTGTTTTACTGTTTTATGGTTTTTCATTAATTGTTTTAAATTATCTTAGTATTTATTTCCTGTTAATAGTTTTATGTCTCTATGTTGTTTTATATATTCATGTACAGCACTGTGTTTCAGCTGTGGTTGTTTTAAAGTGCTTTATAAATAAAGTTATTGTTAGTAGATCAGATCTGCTGCACTGTGCTGCTGGTTACCTTTATTTGACTATATGTTAGTAAATCAGGCCCTTAAAGCATCACTGAAACCATTTGAGTACTTCTTCTCTTCCCATCATGTGAATGCCACCACTCCAACACATCTACATGAATATATTAGCTTGTGTTGATTGGCTGCGAGCAAGTCCGTACAAATAGTCATATTTTCTAGTTCTGGCTGCAAAAAGGATCAACTGCAGGTTTCATTTGACGGGAGACGTTTCCATCCTACTTGGTATCGACTACTGAAACCCTACACGATGGTCAACTTTGCCCCCATTTCAGCTTTTTCCTGTCACAGTGTATGTGAATCTTTAAATTGAGCGGTTTTCCCCTTTAACACATCAATCATTTTCTCCATTTTACAAAAAAAAAAAATCTGTCACAAACAACTGCGTCCAAAATACAAGTACAACTTTTTCACCAGGGTCACAGACAGTTTGTCAAAATCATTCCATAAAAACATTATCAAATGTATATATCATCTATAGATAGCACCGTAATAATACAAAGAAGACAAAATCGACATTATCGGAGATTCACGTACAAAAAGACACCGAACAAACACACACGACAAACACACAGTAGTGATAGGAACAAGTATGAAATTTAAAAAACAGCGACTAGTTTAGTGTGCACGTTACTCAAAATGATGCATGCACACACAGTTTAAAACACACACACACACACACACACACACACACACAAGCTCTTTATGTTATTATTCATTAGAAGCCCTATAACGCTTGACTTATGCGTTGTCATCATGCCGTTCCCTCCTGGAGAACAGACGCTTACATTAGATTAGTGTGGAAGCTCATTTCTGTCACAGGAAACTAAATAAAGTGGATGAAATTAAAACACAAGGTAAGTCAAAATCACAGTATTATAAAGAGTTTATCAAAGCTCTGAGATTGTAAATCCAAATGATGAGAAACGAAAATCAATATTCAGTCCCTCCAGGAATTCGTGATGTCGCGATCGCAAACAATTAACGCAAATTCAACCAATCCACGCGATTATGTGCGGGCCTTGCAATTTTGTCCAATCACCACAACTTTACCGCAACTTTTCCGCAATTTGAAGGAGTGAGGTCGGCAAAAAATACCGTCTGCCGCCACGGTAAACTCAACTAATTCTGTGAGTCTGTGTATGTGTATGTGTTGTGTGTGTGTGTGTGTGTGTGTCTGTGTGTGTGTGTCTGTGTGTGTGTCTGTGTCTGTGTGTGTGTGTGTGTGTGTGTGTGTCTGTGTATATGTGTGTATGTGTGTGTGTATGTGTGTCTGTGTTGTGTGTGTGTGTGTCTGTGTCTGTGTGTGTGTGTGTGTGTCTGTGTCTGTGTCTGTGTGTGTCTGTGTGTGTGTGTGTGTGTGTGTGTGTCTGTGTCTGTGTTGTGTGCATGTGTGTCTGTGTCTGTGTGTGTGTGTCTGTGTGTGTGTCTGTGTGTCTGTGTGTGTGTGTGTGTGTGTGTGTCTGTGTGTGTGTGTGTGTGTGTCTGTGTGTGTGTCTGTGTGTCTGTGTGTGTGTGTGTGTGTGTGTGTCTGTGTGTGTGTGTGTGTGTGTCTGTGTCTGTGTGTGTGTGTGTCTGTGTGTGTGTGTGTCTGTGTGTGTCTGTGTCTGTGTGTGTGTGTCTGTGTCTGTGTGTCTGTATGTGTTGTATGTGCATGTGTCTGTGTGTGTGTGTGTCTGTATTTGTGTGTCTGTTGTGTGTCTGTGTCTGTGTGTGTGTGTGTGTGTGCATGTGTCTGTGTGTGTGTGTGTCTGTATTTGTGTGTCTGTTGTGTGTCTGTGTCTGTGTCTGTGTGTGTGTGTGTGTGTGCATGTGTCTGTGAGAGAGATCAATATTGTGTAATGAGATCAGAGATGGCGTGTGTGTGTCTCCCGCAATTTAATATCAACTAAAGTGTTTAAAACGTCGCAACATTTACCGCAATTTTTTTAAAATGCTGCCACAAAATCAGACATTTCAGGAAACAATCAGAAAAAAATCCCGCGAAATCCTGAAGGGACTGAATATTAAGTCAGAAAAGTGACTTTGTAGGTCAAAATGATGAAACATTATTAAAAAGATGTGATATTGAGTCTCAATTACAAACTAACAAACCCTATATTCATTTAGTCAATTATGTCATTAAGATATAAAGCAAACATTTTGACTTACCATGTGTGTATTTTGTATTTTTAATAGTTTTTATCACGTACAAAAATTAAAAAAGAAATAAAATTGGATTGAAAACTAATTAGCAGCATAAATTTTGTCACATAACTTTGTTAATTATAGTTTTTTATGTTTCACACATCATTGATTATTGTTAGTAGCAGTAAGTTTTATGTTAGCTTATTTATTTATTTATACATTTCAGTCTTATATCAGTGGTATTTGTAGATTCGTTCTGTTTCTGCTGTCGAAAAATAGGCGTAATAAATATGTGTCTTTGTTTTTCCTGGATGAAATGAACAGTAGATTGTCTCCTCTATGATGTAGCTGCACTGCCGTTATTAGAATATTATATCTTCAAGGCCCCGGTTTGTGTTGGACGCGTTTTGATGACGGCTGAAATGACCGGAGCTTTAAATCCTTCTCATATCTGAACCAGGCGGGGAGTTCTGGTCCTCTGAAATGAGGCCAACCAGGAAGTAACTTAGAGCTGCATTCTATCAAAAGGCCACCAGGGGGCGACCGTCTCTATACAAGTCAATGGAGAATTCACCAACTTCTCACTTGATTTCTAACCTCAGTAAACGTTTTCAAAATGTGTTTATGGTCTCAATCGCTAGTTTAAAGCCTTCTTCAATGCAGTATGATGTTCATTTGGGACATTTTGGCCTCCCTGATTTTATATGTGACGATAAAGCAGGGTATGCATTAGGGGGCGTGGCTACGTCCTGATTGACAGGTTGATTGACCAATGTCCTCCAGATCCAGCCCTCGTACCCATAGCAACCTCCCCGCTCCGCCCATGGCCCCGCCTCATGCCCATATAAGTAGAATCCGTGTTTTTATTTTTCCCAGCATGCACCTGAAATTTTCAAGATGGCGCTGCCTAGATTAGAAACTATTGGCTTCCGAGCAGCAGTCCACAAACCAATGGGTGACGTCACGGATGTTACGTCTGTTTCTTTTATACAGTCTGTGATCTGAACATCACAAAATGTAATCCACATAAAAGATGGATAGACTCCCCACTTTCTCCATTTTTCAAAATGACGCTGGGAGTTCAGCTCAGACTACAGATTAAAAGGTTTCCACCAGGAGCGTTTCTGAAGCGGAGCGTAGTCTACTTTTTAAAATTTGTTTGGTCATTTTCTTTCATTTCTGAGGGTCAGTAGGCTACGTACTTAAACAGTCTCTTTATTTGTCTGTTTTATTGGTGTTTGGAGTCTGCATGGGTTGTTTTTAGGGCTGTCAAATGATTAATTATTTTAATCGAGATTAATCAAAGTTTCTATAGTTAATCGCGATTAATGGCGTTTTGAATTGCATGTTTAAAATCCTGTTATTTTCCATTTGAAGGCAGTTTTAAGCCCATAATGTAAAGCATTTCTTACCAGAGTGTCTTAACTGGGAATCAATCACGGCTCTGCTGCGACTCCCACACTCCAAAATGGTCCTTTGGTGGAGCTGAGGCTGGCTTGGCTGCACCTGGGTGTTTAGCGTGGAGGTGCTAACTCAAACTCCACGTACTCCGGTGGTAGTTAAACTCCGTTTGACACAGGTTGCATTTTACTTTTGACTTGTCAACTGAAGCGTCTGGAAGTGTTTTAAAGTTAAACAAGCCGTTCAAAAGTCCAGTAGCTCTCTTACTTTCCATCAGCGCGGTAGGTTTACTGCAGGAGGCCACTTCAAAGCATAGCGCTACAGCTAGAGGAGCCGTCTACGGGGGAGTAGAAGGGACAAAAAGGCTTGCGACATTAAAATGAGATTTAAAAAAAAATGCGTTATGGATTGCATTAATCTAATCGTGATTAATGCGTTAACGCTGACAGCCCTAATTGTTTTATTTTGAAAATTGACCGGATGCTCTAGGCTGTTTCTGTGTCTGACTTCCTGTCGATCTGCTCTGTGGAGTTTGACGCAGCTTTGAAGTGACTTCTGTTGAAAATAGACTTGGTGCTTTTTTCTGTTTTAGATCATTATAATCCAAATAAACCGAATGTCTCTGAGTGTCGTTTGGGTAAAAGAAAATGAACATTAGCAGTTGGTGGTAAAACGTGAATGTTGCCACGGAGCTCAGCTGATGGAGTCTGAAGAACGTAGGTAGTTGTGTTTATCTAAAGATCTAGTGTTAAAGTATTACATTTGAAGCACATATTTATTCTCTTTTCTTGGTGAATCTGAAGCTCACTGAATCTTAAAAGAACATAAACATTTATTTTATTCCTGTTACATATACATTTTGTTAAGATATACTTCATAAATGTTATCAGTTTTTTAAGAATGTGATAATTAAATATACTCTCAATCAAATAATGTCTTTTATACCATTTTTGTTGAATATTCTTGTTAACCCCTGAAGACAAACAGTACTCTATTAACTTGTTAAACTAATTCAAGTGTTACTGAGGGAAGTCTCACTGTGTGCCGCTCTAACTAAAACAAAATAAAAGGGAAAAAAAACTGAAAAATGAAGTGCTGGCTTTTTAATTGATTTGTGGCATCCAGACGACTCATTAACCCCGAGTCCACAGCATTCACACACACACACACACACACACACACACACACACACACACACACACACACAGAGACAGACACACACACACACACACACACACACACACACACAGAGACAGACACACACACACAGAGACACACACACACACACAGAGACAGACACACACACACACACACACACACACACACACACACACACACAGAGAGACACACACACACAGACAGACAGACACACAGACACACACACACACAGAGACACACACACACACACACACACAGAGAGACACACACACACAGACACACACACACACACACACAGACAGACAGACAGACAGACAGACAGACATACACACACACACACACACACACACACACACACACACACACAGACAGACACACACACACAGAGACACACACACACACACAGAGACAGACACACACACACACACAGACAGACACACACACACACACACACACACACACACACACACACACACACACAGAGAGAGAGACACACACACACACAGAGACAGACACACACAGAGACAGACACACACACACACACAGAGACACACACACACAGACAGACACACACACACAGAGACACACACACACACACAGAGACAGACACACACACACAGAGACACACACACACACACACACAGAGACAGACACACACACACAGACACATACACACACACATACACACACACACAGACAGACACACACACACACACACACACACACACAGAGACACACACACACACGTTTTAAATGACTGCTAATCTCAACATGACATTACACAGCATCCATTAATAATATTATTACGTCAAGAGTTTGGACCCTTGAACACACCGCACCAACCGCACCAACCGCACCAACATGTACACACAACAAACATCTTCATCTTGGGAAAAAAAAAAAAAAAAAGCCGCCATACAAAAGTTTTCTCGTCGTGTTAACTTTCCGTTTCCTAGAGACGAGTAACGGCTCCAAACGCTACCGTCCCTTTATCTTCTGTTTATATATTCTTTTGTCGTCTTTGCCCAGTCTCTCCGTCAGAGTCTGACCTCGTGTAGTGATATTTGAGACGACAGTAGCTATTTTACTCAACGTGGTTATTACATCAACGACCAGTGTGTAGGATTTAGTGCCATCTTGTGGTGAACTGCAGATTGCAACCAACTCCTACTCCCCCCCCCCCCCTCCCAGCTTGCAGGAGAATCCACTGTGGCTGCAAAGCTCATGAAAAATGCAAAAGGTCCTCTGTAGAACCAGGGTTTGGTTTGTCCACTCTGGGCTACGGTAGAAATATGGCAGGCTCCATGTAAGAGGACCCGCTCCCTACGCAGATATAAAAAGTCTCATTCTAAGGTAACGAAAACACAGTGATTCTTATTTTCATGGGATCATACATCAATTAAAACATTTGTGTTAAGTCTGTTCCGCTAGATGCCACAAAAGTCTACACACTGCACCTTTAAGAAAAGTCTAAAAAACAAGGAGATGTGAGAAGAGAGTAGGGCTGGGCGATATGGACAAAATCAAGTATCACGATATATCTGACCAAATACCTCGATATCGATATTGCAACGATAATGTAGAGATGACTCTTGATGCTTTCACTAAATACTTCCATGATGAAATGTTTGATAAATAATCATCGGTAATGTTGTTATAATGACAAAGTGAGTAAAAAGTAAATAACAGAACAGCTAGAAGAGTCTGGTAAGTTCAGAAAAGTACACGTTTTTACAGTAATGCAACATTTAAAAGCAGGAAGAGACAACTCTGATGACATATCACGATATTACGATAGCCGAAATCTAAGACGATATCTAGTCTCATATCACGATATCGATATATATCAATATATTGCCCAGCCCTAGAAGAGAGTTTTGGAAAATGAGAAATAATTGCCAGGTCAGACCAGCATTTAGGACAGCTTCATTTTCTGCATGACCAAACCAATATGAGATTAAACATTAAATCCTTGTGGAGTTTTTGAGTTTGGTGTCAGACTGGAGGCTTTACTATAAATACATTAGGGCTCGGTACTGTCAATGATTTCCTGATTCGATTCTCAATCCGATTCGATATCGATTCAATTTTATGTTCCCAGAGTTTCTGTTTTGTAAGTCAGACAATATTTTTAACACTCAATCATGTGTGGACACCAAATTGTTCAAGAGTAAAGTTAAATGATGAGTCTGATCCAACACTGGGATCTAGCATGAGAGCATCTATGTGTATTTACCCTTAAGACCAGTTAAGACTTCCTTCCTCCCTCCTTTCCTTCCCTCCCTTCCTTCCTCCCTCCTTTCCTTCCTATGTGTATTTACCCTTAAGACCAGTGGCATTTTAAATCATGTCATTTTGAATTATGATGTCATCATGTAACCATAGTGATGATGTCATCGTGTAACCATAGAGACTATTGATAAGCATGTCAGTTCAAATACAAGACAAAGTTGTAAACTCTCAAATTATAATTATTATTTTAAATGTCATGCTTCCATCTATTCTCTCCGAAAAAAATCCATTCACACAATTTTGAATCGATATCGAATTTTTAAACAGAAAATCGATATTAATTGATGGATCGATTTTTTGGACACACCCCTAAAATACATCACTTCAATAGACTTTTTTTTTAACTGACTAAAGGCCAATTCGTGCTTTCCACATCCGAGTACAACAGTACGAGGGTCCATAAATACTCCAACCGGGGGTCTGCAGAAACAGCCGTGTTCCCCATGGGTGGAGGGACACGGGGGGGGGGGCAGAAGGGGGTTAGGGGGCAGTGCCTTTCCAATTGGGCTTTTGTGCCACCCCCAAAATTCAGATTCATTATAACGTGGTTGGGTGGGAGAGCTGTCAGTCAGTCAGTCGGCAGGTTGACAGCTCTCCCACTCCAACCCTAACCCTAGCAGATGTAGGAGCAGGCTGTGTCAGGTCTGAAGGACTCATTAGGTCATCAAATATGGTTTCCATGACGACTGGACGCCTCAACAACTTCATACTTTTTTTCCTCTTTTGAAAGAGAGCGAACAGACACTTTGGACTATGATGACATAAACGACATAATGGGGTAACAATGATAGCATAGGTAGATTAGCATCGGGTAAGCAGTGTTTTTTTCATCCTGGCCCGATTTAGCTTTAGCTTTAGCTTTAGCTTTAGCATGTTATGATTTCTGTGAGGAAGTTCTGAATAGTGACATTTCTGTTGTTCAGTTTGTGTTTGTAGATATTCAGATGGTGTCTGATGTCAAACTCATTTTCATTCAAGGGCCACATACTGCCCAATTTGATCTCATGTGGGCCAGACCACTAAAAGGAAGGAAGGACGGAAGGAAAAGAAGGAGAAGGAAGAAAATACAGGAAGGAAAGATGGAAGGAAGGAAGGAAGGAAGAAAGGGAGCAAGGACAGATGGAAGGAAGAGAAGAGAAGACAAGAAGGAAGGGAAGATCGGAAAGAAGGAAGGAAGGAAGGGAAGATCGGAAAGAAGGAAGGAAGGGAAGAAGGACAGATGGAAGGAAGGAAGGAAGGAAAAGAAGATCGGAAGGAAGGAATGAAGGAAGAAAGGTAGGAAGGACAGATGGAAGGAAGGAAGGAAGGAAAAGAAGATCGGAAGGAAGGAATGAAGGAAGAAAGGTAGGAAGGACAGATGGAAGGAAGGAAAAGAGGAAGAAGGAAACTGGGCCGGATTGGACCTCTCGGCGGGCCGGTTCTGGCCCACGGGCCGCATGTTTGACGCCCCTGTTATATAGTGTTGGATTTGTTATTATCACAGATACCTGATCCACTATCTGAGTCGGTATCAGACTGATATCGATTACAAGTACGTGTGCATCTCTACATGAGGAGAGGATGAATTGGCCTTAAAGTGAACTGGCAGCCAGGACACTAGCTGGCTTGATGGGCTGTAATGGCTGGCTAGCTAGATGGCTAGCTAGCTCTAGCTTGTTCCCAGCTAACAGTTTGTAGCTCTAATCAAACAGTTTCTTCTGATAAAGTGGATGCTTACAAAGAAATATGTTAAAACACTTTCAGGTAAAATTCAGTAACATTTGGCTGGTGTTTAACTTCTCATCAAACTAAATGCTAAACAGACAGTAACAATGAATTGTAGCTAACATTTTGTATTTTAAATGTAATTCCAACTTGTTTAAAGTCTCTTTTCGCTGACTTCACGTAATTCTTCAACTTTAGTAACACGACAACTTGTGACAAGACGTTCAGCTAGTGGCTAAGCCTGCGAGCTAGCTAGATTATTGGGCTATACTGGCAATATATGCTCCAAGCTAGATCCCTGTAGCTTTACAACACACAATGAACTAAAGCAAAGGTGGCAGTTAGCAAGCAAGCAAGCTAGCCTGCTGGGCGATTGTGGCTGGCTCGTGTGTTACCGGTTAACTCGCCAGCTATACTAGGGCTGAGGTCAGGAGTCACAGCTATTTATATATTTATTATTCAGTTACCTGTTCCATTATTTCCTCTATTAAAAAAAAAATCCCAACAGAAGGATCTAAAGCATATCCATTTAGCTTTTAGGAAAAATGCTGAATCCTTCCTGTTTAAAGTCAATTTAAATATAAAATATAAAACATTACTATCATAAACCATCACATCCAGTCAGTCTTAGATTTTAAATGTACAGGTTGCTAAAACCCCCAAACTTCCAAGGACAATGTGAAGCAGCAATCATTAGTGTGATGACGGGCAGCTCTGACACTGACTGCTGCACGTGGATAAAATTCTGCTGATCATTTTTGGTCTGACCGGGCGTTAAAAGAAGCGAGATAAGGAACACCTGGGGGTTATTTAACAGGGCCGTGACCGTTGGCGTGTGTCTCCACAGCAGGAATCTCCCCTGGAGGACAATCTACGGGGGGCAAAATGAATCCCTGCCTCGGGGTTTGTACTCTGGGTGCCCCGAAAAACTCCTGGGTGGGGCTTGAGGGTGACTCAGTGCTGATTGGGTATATTCAGACCAGAATAAACGCCTATAAACTGTTGCAGAATGATTAGGTCACCTCCAGAGTCCAATGGGTCGTACTGCAATGTAGACACAACGGCTAAGAGGACGTTTCTGTAAAGTTCCCCCGCCTGCTAAATTTTACCCAGAACTTCCTTAAAAAGGAAACGGGACTAAAGACGTGAGGACTAAAAACCGTTGTGATGTAGTGATGGAGGAAGGTAGGCAGGACTGGACGCGTTTATCTTCCATCTCCAGCCAGCTGAAGTCGTTCAAAGTTTGTGTTTACCGCCTTAAAACAGACCGTCAACAACGTCAGATGCTATGTAGCTTGATTTCATGTGTCCTACCTGTAGAAACATGGTGTCTCCTCCACAAAAAAAACCCACTAAGAATCTGAATTAATCACAGTAGATGATTATATGAGACCTGAAACTCATAATTGTAGTAAAGAAAAAAAGGATGGATGGATGGATTGATAAAGGCAGAGAGGATAGATGGAGGCCTACGAGTCCTGGCTGGTAAAGAATTCTCCAGACGATCCGTTGGTTTCTGTTTCAGTCCTTCCAGACGGTAACTCCGGTCCTTCAGTGTTCTCTTCTTTTATCTGTGAACCTACGGAAACAAAGAGGACATTAGGAGGGCTCGGTTAGAGCTCCTGGTCAGCCTGATGCGTGGCAGCCGGGTGGAGTTTGAGAATCTTCTGTTCACTGTGAGGAAACGTCCGTTGTGATTTGGCACAAAACTGAATTAAATCTAAAGAGCTGCAACAATAAATGAATCAGCAACTCTTTCGATAATTGATTAATAGTTTTAGTCATTTTTCAAGCAAAACTGCCAAAAATTCCACCTTCTGAAATGTGGCTTGATAGTTTTGTTTGTCATGCACAGTAATAATAATTTGGGGGTTTGGGATTGTTAAGGTCCGTGTAAAGTCAGAATAAATATGTGTTCTGAGTTTGACATACCACAGAAAAGTGTGTTGTTAACCACCCTGCCAAATTTGAATGATTAAAAAAATCGCCAAATATATGAAATTAGGCTTCAAAGTTGTGTAAAAATCAGCCTCTTTCTCTGCTCCCAAACGCTGAAGCCCCGCCCCCTACCAAGTGTCACCTGTCAATCAAAGTCACCACCTCTACCAGAAACATGGACGCTAGGTCTGAGAGCTTTCTGCTGCTAACTTGGCTGCTAGCTCGGCGGCTAACTCGGCTGCTAGCTCGGCGGTTAACTCGGCTGCTAGCTCGACGGCTAACTCAGCTGCTAGCTCGGAGGCTAACTCGGCTGCTAACTCAGCTGCTAGCTCGGTGGCTAACTCGGCTGCTAACTCAGCTAACTAGCTAACTGTAGACTGTAGTAGTAGTAGTGTGTGCTGAATGTATTTCTACCTCTACAGCAGCAGGGGGGGGTTTATGCTAATCCTAGCTCCACAATTCAAATGTAAATGGTTGAAATGCTTGGAGGGCCGAGGGGGAAGCATCAGGCGTGTGTGTACCTGCCCCTTCCTCTGCGTTTGGGCTGCTCTCCGGGTCGGCAGACGGAGGTTGGGCCGCCGAGGCAGGAGTGGGGGGCGACGGGTAATCGGGCGGACTCTCGTTCTCGTCTCCTGACAGGCTCCTGGGTACGCCCATCACCACGGCAACAGACAGGCTGACCGGTCGCTTGGCGATGGGCAGCTTCCTCTCTGAGAGAAGCAGAAAGAAGATGGGACAATCAGTGTGTGTGTGTGTGTGTGTGTGAGTGTGTGTGTGTTACCTGTGTGTGTGTGTGTGCGTGTTACCTGAGTGTGTGTGTGTGTGTTACCTGTGTGTGTTACCTGTCTGTGTGTGTGTGTGTGTGTGTTACCTGTCTGTGTGTGTGTGTGTGTGTGTGTGTGTGTGTGTGTGTGTGTGTGTGTGTGTGTGTGTGTGTGTGTTCATACTGACCATTAGATCCTTCATAATGTTAACGATGGAAGTGATGGAGGACTAAACCCACAGTAAGGCTGCTCAATTAATCAAAATTTGATCGTGATTACGATGTTGGGGCCAGACGAGGAGGGAAGGAAGGAAGGGAAGGAGGGAAGGAAAGAAGGAAGGAAGGAAGAAGGTAGGAAAGGAGGGAAGGAAGGAAAGGAGGGAGGAAATAAGGGAGGAAGGAAGGAAGGAAGGAATGAAGAAGGTAGGAAAGGAGGGAAAGAAGGAAGGGAGGGAGGAGGGAAGGAAGGAATAAGAAAGGAAGAAGGAAAGAAGGAAAGGAGGAAAGAAAGGAAGGAAGGAAGGGAAACACTAAGAGGGAATGTGAAGCCCATTAGAAGGAGATCTGTGAACAATCAGCAGGAAGGAAGGAAGGAGGGAAGGAAAGGAGGTAAGGAAGGAAGGAAGGAAGGAGGGGAGGAAGGAAGGAAGGAAGGAAGGAAGGAAAGGAGGGAAGGAAGGAAGGAAGGAAGGAAGGGAGGAGGGAAGGAAGGAAGGAAAGAAGGAGGGAAGGAAACGATTGGAGGAAGCTTACTTTTCTTTTGTCCCTTGTACTGCTGGGATTTCTTCCTCTGTTTGGATGCAGCCGATTGTAATTCTCTCAAACCTGAAACACACACATTTAGATTTTTATTTGAGCTCATTCCTTCCTTCTCTCCTTCTTTCCTTCTTCCCTCCTTCCTTCTTTCCTTCCTTCCTCTCTCTTTCCTTCTTCTCACTTTCCTCCCTCGCTCCTTCTCTCCTTCATCTCTTTCCTCCCTCCGTCCTTCTCTCTTTCTTTCCCTCCCTCCTTCTCTTTCCTTCCTTCCTTGATCTACCTTTCTTCCTTCCTTCCTTCCTCCCTCCTTCTTTCCTTCCCTCCTCTCTTTCCTCCCTCCCTCCTTCTCTCTTTCTTTCTTCCTTCCTTCCTCCCTCCTTCCTCTCTCTTTCCTCCTTTCCTTCATCCCCCTTTCTTCCTTCCTTCTGTCCTTCCTTCTCTCCTTCTTTCCTTCTTCTCTCTTTCCTCCCTTCCTTCATCCCCCTTTCTTCCTTCCTTCTGTCCTTCCTCCCTCCTTCTCTCTTTCTTTCCTCCCTTCCTTCATCCCCCTTTTTTCCTTCCTTCTGTCCTTCCTTCCTCCCTCCTTCTTTCCTTCCCTCCTTCTTTCCTTCCCTCCTCTCTTTCCTTATTTACTCTCCTCCCTCCCTCCTTCGCTCTTTCTTTCCTCTGTCCTTCTTTCCTTCCTTCCTCCCTTCCTTCTTCCTTTCCTTCTCTCGCCCTCCCTCCTTTCCTTCCTTCTTCCTTCCTCCATTCCTTCCTTCTTCCTCCCTCCTACCTTCCTTCCTCCCTTTCTTCCTCCATCCCTCCCTCCCTCCTTTCCTTCCTTCTTCCTCCCTTCCTTCCTTCTCCCTCCCTCCTTTCCTTCCTTCTTCCTCCCTTCCTTGACTCGAGGACAACAGGAGGTTTTAATATCTCTTTAATACAGTCTGCTCCTTTATGTCCATGCTCCACATATTCCACCTGCTCTAAGACTGACTGACTGACTGACTGACTGACTGACTGACTGACTGACTGAGTTACTGGTTGGCTGACTGACTGACTGACTGACTGACTGACTGACTGACTGACTGAGTTACTGGTTGGCTGACTGACTGACTGACTGACTGACT
>JAJDFG010000792.1:27500-70000 GCA_021039105.1 Scomber colias
TCCTTCCTTCTTTCCTTCCTCCCTCCTTCGCTCTTTCTTTCGTCCCTCCTTTCCTTCCTTCTTCCTTCCTTCCTCCCTCCCTCCTTCCTTTCCTTCCATACCTCCTTCTCTCTTTCTTTCCTCCCTCCTTTCTCCCTCCTTTCCTTCCTTCTTCCTTCCTTCCTTCTTCCTTCCCTACTCCCTCCCTCCTTTCCTTCCTTACCTCCTTCTCTCTTTCTTTCCTGATGACAGAGCTAACGGAGGTGAGGTGTAAGGTTCTTCTTCCTTCCCTCCTTTCCTTCCTCCCTTTCTCCCTCCCTTCTTTCCTTCCTCCCTCCCTCCTTTCCTTCCTTACCTCCTTCTCCCTTCCTACCTCTGGGCGGAGTCAGCTCGATGTTGTTGATCTCACAGAAGCCGACGGGGAAGATGGAGGGAGAGGTGGAGTGATAGCAGAACCAGTCGGAACCGTCGGCCGCCTCCGACCCATCGATACCGATCATCAGATACCCGTCTGCCAGGACCTGGGGGGGGGGGGGGGGAGGGAGGAGGGAGGGGGGAGGGAGGAGGGAGGAGGGAGGAGGGAGGGGGGAGGAGGGGAGGGGCGAGGAGTGGCGTCATACAAAAATGTCAGAAATAATATTTTCATTTTATTTTTTTCACTAATTCTTCGTCAAATGGCGAAACTCTAAATAAGCTTAATTTCTTTCCTCCCTCCTTCCTTATTTCCTCCCTCCTTTCCTTCCTTCTTACCTCCCTCCTTTCCTTCCCTCTTTTCTCCTTTCCTTCCTTCTTCCCTCCTTCCTTCCTTCCTCCTTTCCTACCTACCCCCCTCCCTCCTTTCCTTCCTTACCTCATTCTCTCTTTCTTTCCTCCCTCCTTTCCTTCCTTCTTTCTTCCCTCCCTCCCTCCCTCCCTCCTTCCTTCCTTCCTTGTTCCTTCCCTCCTTCCTTCCTCCTTCCTACCTCCCTCCCTCTTTCTTTCCTCTCTCCTTTCCTTCCTCCTTCCTTCTTCTTTCCTTCTTTCCTTCCTCCCTCCTTACCTCCTTCTCTTTCTTTCCTCCCTCCTTCCTTATTTCCTCCCTCCTTTCCTTCCCCAGTCCTCCCTCCTTTCCTTCCCCAGTCCTCCCTCCCTCCCTCCTCTCCTTCCTCCCTCCTTCTCTCTTTCTTTCCTCCCTCCTTTCCTTCCTTCTTCCTTCCTTCCTCCTTCTCTCTTTCTTTCCTCCCTCCTTTCCTTCCTTCTTCCCTCCTTCCTCCTTTCCTCCTTTCCTCCTTTCCTTCCTTTTTCCTTCCCTCCTTCCTTCCTCCTTTCCTGCCTTCCTCCCTTCCTTCCTTGACTCGAGGACAACAGGAGGGTTACCCTGGTGTCTATGATGTCACATGTTTTGCTTCGATATGATTGGCTGTCGGCTGTCCTCACCTTCCTGACGGTGGCCACACAGATGGCCGACAGGTTGAGCGGGTCGATGGCCTCCAGCTTCATCCCGTCTTCAAACCAGGAGCCGCTCTGATCCACCTCCTTCACCTGGACACGGGCACAGGAAGCACAACATGACTTCCTGTCTGTCTCACAGGAAGCACAATATGACTTCCTGTCTGTCCGCAGGAAGCACAACATGACTTCCTGTCTGTCCGCAGGAAGCACAACATGACTTCCTGTCTGTCCGCAGGAAGCACAACATGACTTCCTGTCTGTCTCACAGGAAGCACAACATGACTTCCTGTCTGTCTCACAGGAAGCACAACATGACTTCCTGTCTGTCCGCAAGAAGCACAACATGACTTCCTGTCTGTCTCACAGGAAGCACAACATGACTTCCTGTCTGTCCGCAGGAAGCACAACATGACTTCCTGTCTGTCCGCAGGAAGCACAACATGACTTCCTGTCTGTCTCACAGGAAGCACAACATGACTTCCTGTCTGTCCACAGGAAGCACAACAGTTGTAAAGAGTATTTTGTTTTATATAAATATTATATTTATATATTTTATATTTTATTTTGAATTTATGTTAAAATGAAAAATAAGTTTAGGACATTTTGTTTTATTGTTCAAATTAAAAATACATTTTATAGTTGAGTCATATATTCTATTTTTCTACTAGACACCGCTGTAGTGTTAAGTTGGTTGCGGATGGAGACACCGATTAATAAACGGACCTTTGACTCATTCATCTTTAGATGTGTATTTGGGGAACACTCGTACAGTCTATGGGAACACTCGTACAGTCTATAGGAACACTCGTACAGTCTATGGGAACACTCATACAGTCTATAGGAACACTCATACAGTCTATGGGAACACTCATACAGTCTATGGGAACACTCATACAGTCTATGGGAACACTCATACAGTCTATGGGAACACTCGTACAGTCTATGGGAACACTCATACAGTCTATGGGAACACTCATACAGTCTATGGGAACACTCGTACAGTCTATAGGAACACTCATACAGTCTATAGGAACACTCGTACAGTCTATAGGAACACTCATACAGTCTATGGGAACACTCGTACAGTCTATAGGAACACTCGTACAGTCTATGGGAACACTCATACAGTCTATAGGAACACTCATACAGTCTATGGGAACACTCATACAGTCTATGGGAACACTCATACAGTCTATGGGAACACTGCTGTAGAGGATCTTTAACCTGCTGGCTTTGTGCTGCAGTTGCTCCCTGTGACCACTAGATGGCAGCGAGCACAGTCGATGCTCCAAACTGCAATTTAGAAGCCATGAAGACTTTCCCCAAAATAACTGCTTCTTATATTGTGTTCACCATAGGAGGGAGGGAGGAAGGAAGGAAAGGAGGAAGGAAGGAAAGAGGGAGGGAGGAAAGGAGGAAGGAAGGAAAGAGGGAGGGAGGAAAGAAAGAAGGAATGTCAATTAAAGTAATAAAACATTAACAGCAGTGGTAACTACTGAAAGAAAAAATACATTTATAATAATAAAAGCAGTTAAAAATGCATTTAGTCTGTAAAACTTCTGTTTAATTGTTCTGATTTTCAGTCTAAAAGTCAAAGTACATACATTTTATAGTTGAGTCATATATTGAATGTTTCTACTAGACACCACTGGACTGTTGGTTGCTGGTGGATACACTGATTAATAAACGGACCTTTGACTCTTAGGGTTGCAAAGGGGTGGAAAATTTCCGGAAAGTTGCCGGTAAATTTCCATGGGAAGTTAAGCTGGGGAATTTTGGAAATATTCCAAATTGGAAACTTTCCATGGGAATTATGGGAATTAAATGGGAATTTATGGCAATTTAGGGTAATTTAGTGGAAATGTATCATTTGATTAATTGGATAAAAAAATTCCCCTTCATTAAAAAACAGAAGATTATTTTAAGTTGACGATGAAAAAAAAAAGGAAATAAATAAAATGTATTAAAAACATCTGAATTATAATTTTTGTAATTATTGCTAAAAGTGTTCAGTATTAATATGTTTGAACACACGTTGAAGAGCTCGGTGGGTTTTTATCCTCCAAAGTTCCCACGAAACGATAAATGTGTCGGAGTGATTTCATCTCATCTGGTCAACATCTTTATAACCGCTAAACTAAAGATACGTGGCTCAGCTGTGTTCATGTGCTCTGCTGTCTTTAGTCCTTTGTGACGTTAAACTCAAAACATCTTCATCATCGTCATCATCTCTGGGAAACACTGATCTACATGTTTCACCGTTTTCTGACATTTTATGGACAGAGAAAATAAATAAATAGTTCTCACCTTCGCAAACAGCTTTCCGGGAGCATCCATCAGACCGTCCAGCTTCTTTGACACATCTGGAAACACACACACACACACACACACACACAACACACACACACACACACTATTATATATTAGAGATGTGTCATTAAACCGAATAACTGAATCTTTCTTGTTGAAAAGCTTTAATGAAGAGTTGAGCTGTAGTCTAGTATTCAGGTTCATTAACAGCTACTTTCAGCCACTAGGAGGAGCTCTAAGCTTCTTGTGTTGAAGTAGAACCTGAAACAGTGAATTTCTCCTGCTGCTCTCGGCTACTTTGACTCGGTAGTAAGTTAGCCTGCTAGCTAGCTGACTGGTAGTAAGTTAGACTGCTAGCTAGCTGACTGGTAGTAAGTTAGCCTGCTAGCTAGCTGACTGGTAGCAAGTTAGTCTGCTGGCTAGCTGACTGGTAGTAAGTTAGCCTGCTAGCTAGCTGACTGGTAGCAAGTTAGCCTGCTAGCTAGCTGACTGGTAGTAAGTTAGCCTGCTAGCTAGCGGACTGGTAGTAAGTTACCCTGCTAGCTAGCTGACTGGTAGTAAGTTAGCCTGCTAGCTAGCTGACTGGTAGTAAGTTAGCCTGCTAGCTAGCTGACTGGTAGTAAGTTAGCCTGCTGGCTAGCTGACTGGTAGTAAGTTAGCCTGCTGGCTAGCTGACTGGTAGTAAGTTAGCCTGCTAGCTAGCTGACTGGAGGGAACATGATGCAGATGAAGACACACTAAAGTCCAGCGTGGTTTAAAAGCTTCAGAAAGTAAAGGATAATGTTGTCAGGTGTGAAATATGTGGAGCAGAGTTGAGCTACGGTGGCTTCACATGGACAAAAAGCTGCTGTGATGGTTGCTAAGGGAGACGGACCTGACGCTAATCACCAAACTAGTACGTCAACATCTAACAGCTGATTGATATCTAGCTGAAAGCGTCGCTAGCATCTCGGCAGCATGATGACCCACACTCAGACGTGTGTATGAATAAATGTATTGATCTCTAAAGCTGCACTAAACAGTATTTGACCTATTTTACCCTTTCAGCCTCTTTTAGCTCCTAGTTTTGGTTTCGCGGCACATTTCCCTGTCTGATTCAGAAAGTGGAACATGCGACTGCAAACGAGCCGGATATTCTCTCAGGAGTTGGCGGAGAAACCACCGATCACCTGACCGGCCGGCTGAGTGATCAGCTGACCCACCGGATCGTTTGAAGCGGTGTCCGATGGAGCGGGACCAGCCGATGCCGTGGATCAGAGGACTGTACATGTGGCACCAGAAGTTCGTCCGTCCCGTCGTCACACTCCTCGTACACCAGCCGCAGACGTCCGCCGATCACCTGCGTCCACAGGACAGATACTCATTGATAACCTGTCAGAATCCATCATCACGTCGCGGGTGTAGTCGAAACACTCTGACCTGTTCCACCAGAGCCACCCGAGTCCGACACAGGTGAGTCTTATCCACCACTTCCACCCGCATCTGCTTCTTGAAGGGATACTGCATGCTCTCGTGCACCTGAGGACCAGGAAGAGACATTTATTTGAGTCGTCCAACTAACTCAGAACCTGCACAGGTGCACAGCGGGGCCACACAACGCACTGTCACTTCCTGCTGGGTGCGAGGGTTAGGGTTAGGGCAGGGGTGTCAACTCATTTTCATTCAAGGGCCACATACAGCCCAATTTGATCTCATGTGGGCCGAATCATTAAAAAGATGGAAGGAACAGGGAAGAAGGGAAGGAAACAAGGATAAAAGAAAGACAGAAAAGCATTAGGACAGAAAGAAGGAAGGAAGGACAGATGGGAGTAAGGAAGAAGGGAGGACGGAAGGAAGGCAGGAAGGAAGGAAGGAAAAGAAGACAAGAAGGAAAGATGGAAAAAAGAAAAAAGAAAGGGGAGAAGGAAGGAAGGAAAAGAAGACAGGAAGAACAGATAGAAGGAAGGAAGGAAAAGAAGACAGGAAGGAAAGATAGAAGGAAGGAAGAAAGAAAGAAAGACAGGAAGGACAGTGGGCCGGATCGGGTCCGTCGGTGGGCCGGTTCTGGCCCACGGGCCGCATGTTTTGACACCCCTGGGTTAGGGTTACCATTCGCCAAGCACCAACTCTGGACTCTTTTACATCTAAGTTGAAAAGGCGTTTTGTTCCTGCAGCTGTTTCTGGCTAAATGTGTGTTTTTGTCTGTACTGGTCAATTAGCCAGTCAAAAAATCAGAGGGAGAAGTGTGTGTGTGTGTGTGTGTGTGTGTGCGCGTGTGATTGTGTGTGTGTGTGTGTGGTGTGTGTGTGTGTGTGTGTGTGTGTGTGTGTGTGTGTGTGTGTGTGGGTGTCTGTCTGTGTGTGTGTGTGTGTGACCTTAGAGGAGAAGTTTGGTGGCAGTGTTTTGGATCCCGTCAGTCTTTTGATCAGGAAGTTCTTCCAGTTGGAGAATCTGTGCAGGATGGCTGAGGACACACACACACACACACACCACACACCACACACACGCACACGCACACACGCACGCACGCACGCACCGCACGCACGCACGCACGCACGCACACACACACACACACAGCATATTTACTTCATCAGTCAGAAAGACACATTTTCCAGCATCTTTTCAAACTCTGACGATATCAGAAAATCTAATTATTGTTAAACCTGCTTTAATACAAAATGCTTTAAGTTAAAAGAGCTTGATACCTGCAGATAAGGAATAATAGATAAGATCTTCCTTTCTTAGTCCCACAGTGGGGACATTTACGTTGGAACCACAGACTGTATAAAAGAAACAGACGTAACATCCGTGACGTCACCCATTGGTTTGTGGACTACTGCTCAGAGGCCAATAGTTCTAATCTAGGCAGCGCCATCTTGAAAATTCAGGTGCATGCTGGGAAAAATAAAAACACGGATTCTACTTATATGGCATGAGGTGGGGCCATGGGCTGAGCGGGAGGTTGCTATGGTTACGAGGGCTGGATCTGGAGGACATTGGTCAATCAACCTGTCAATCAGGACGTAGCCACGCCCTAATGCATACCCTGCTTTATCGTCACATATAAAATCAGGGAGGCCAAAATGTCCCAAATGAACATCATACTGCATTGAAGAAGGCTTTAAACTAGCGATTGAGACCATAAAACACATTTTGAAAACGTTTACTGAGGTTAGAAATCAAGTGAGAAGTTGGTGAATTCTCCATTGACTTGTATAGAGACGGTCGCCCCCTGGTGGCCTTTTGATAGAATGCAGCTCTAAGTTACTTCTCCATTGACTTGTATAGAGACGGTCGCCCCCTGGTGGCCTTTTGATAGAATGCAGCTCTAAGTTACTTCCTGTTTGGCTTCTTTTCAGAGGACAGGAACTCCCCGCCTGGTTGGAACGCCTAAACTTCATATCATCCTTTTACTCGACTCTCGGCTCTTATCACACGTACAAGTTGCCAAATATTTCTCATAAATGGGAGAGAGAGTCTGAACATGCTGAAGATGACTGACAGGTAACAGACTGAGGAAGGCAGATAGAGGAAGTTAGAGGTGTGTCTTACTCTGAGGGGGGACCAGAGGTTTGCCTCCGGCGGCGCACCAGCCGACCGGGTGGATGTCCGGCACGCACAAGTTCAACCAGAAGTCTCTGCTGGAGTCGCTGTCAAAACCCTCGTACCGCAGCAGGGCCTTAAAACCTGCACACATCATCATCATCATCATCATCACCATCATCATCATCATCATCATCACCACCATCATCATTACCATTACCATCATCATCATCACCATCATCATCATCACCACCATCATCACAACCATCACCATCACCATCACCACCATCATCATCATCATCATCATCATCATCATCATCACCACCATCATCATTACCATCATCATCATCACCATCATCATCATCATCATCATCATCATCACAACCATCACCATCACCACCACCATCATCATCATCATCACCATCGTCACCATCATTATTACCATCATCATCACCACCACCATCATCACCACCATCATCACCACCACCATCATCATCACCATCATCACCATCACCACCATCATCATCACCACCATCATCATCACCATCACCACCATCGTCACCACCATCACCACCATCACCACCATCATCATCACCACCATTATCGTCACCACCATCATCATCACCACCATCATCACCACCACCATCACCATCATCACCACCATCATCACCATCACCATCATCATCACCACCACCACCATCATCACATCACCACCATCATCATCACCATCACCACCATCATCATCACCACCATCACCACCATCATCATCACCATCATCATCATCACCATCACCACCATCATCACCACCATCATCATCACCATCATCATCATCACCATCACCACCATCATCATCACCACCATTATCGTCACCACCATCATCACCATCATCACCATCATCATCATCACCATCATCACCATCATCACCATCATCACCATCACCACCACTATAATCATCATCATCATCATCATCATCACCACTGTTGTGTCAACTGAGAAAAAAAAAGGAAAAAAAGAACCCTATCCCTCCAAACCTGCAGAGGGCGACACCAGAGCCAAAAAATACCAAAATAATCAGGAACAGGAACAGGAAGTGGAACAGGAAGTGGAACAGGAAGTGGACCACATTCACCTGCACACCCATGAGGTTTGAAATGTTTGTCTGCACTTCAGTCAGGCCCTCTCACCTCACACACGACCGCAACTGTTGGTTGACCGAAGGACTCAGCTGGTAGGGGAAATCAGATCTTAATTGTGGATATTTTGTGAAATTTGTAGGCAAAGTATATTAAGTTGAATTGGTCGTATCATGATTTAAGTGATTTACTTTATTGCCTATATATATTATTTATGGAGTAGTTAAATGATTGAAAATGTACTGTAATACTTTCAGTTAATGTAACAAACAAGACTTAAGTTAATTTGAATTATTACTTACATTTGTACATTTACATTTATTTAGAAATCTTTTGAGGAAGATGTTTATTGATTGATTTGAAACTAATTCACATTTTCTGTTATCGTAGATTATCAACCTACTCCACCCTACCCTGATCTACTCCACCCTACCCTGATCTACTCCACCCTACCCTGATCTACTCCACCCTACCCTGATCTACTCCACCCTACCCTGATCTACTCCCACCCTACCTGATCTACTCCACCCTACCCTGATCCATCCATTATCTGTTCTGTTCTGTACCGACAAAACCAAACCCACCTTCAAGGAAAATAAAAAATAAAACTATGGAGTTGAGTTGAGTTGTCCCTTGCATCCCTGCGGTGAACAAAGCAGTTTTTCAAGTTTGGGCAAAGTTGTGGTCAAAAGTGACATAACTTGACAACCACCATCATCATCATCATCATCATCATCATCATCATCATCATCATCATCATCACCACCATCATCACAACCATCACCATCACCACCATCATCATCAGCAATCATCACCACCATCACCATCATCATCATCATCACCACCATCACCACCACCATCACCATCACCACCATCACATCACCATCATCATTATCACCATTATCATCATCACCATCATCACCACCATCACCACCATCATCACCACCATCATCATCACCATCATCACCATCATCATCATCACCATCATCACCATCATCATCATCATCATCGTGTGTGTGTGTGTGTGTGTGTGTGTGTGTGTGTGTGTGTGTGTGTGTGTGTGTGTGTTTACCGGCCAGTTTGATGATGCCAGCGATCCAGTACACCTTCATGGCAGACTGCTGTCAGTGTGGGGACTTCGACTCGGACGCCTTCGCTGATGTCTCCCCACGTCTTCCCCATCGACACCTGAACACATCGACTCACATTACATCATCATCATCATCATCATCATCATCATCATCATCATCATCATCATCATCACCACGTCTTCCCCATGGACACCTGAACACATCGACTCACATTACATCATCATCATCATCATCACCACGTCTTCCCCATCGACACCTGAACACATCGACTCACATCTCACATTCACTCACCAGCAGAACGACACTCAAAGACACAAAACCTGAACTAACACCTGGACGTTTGTATGCTGGACCCACATGTTTGAAGCAGCCGACCGGGGCTCCTCCCACATCGCCGTCTCCAAGGTAACGGCCCCAATCAAACATCTCCACGGAAACTGCAGTAAAAGCACATAAGTATTATAGTGATGTAGTATGCAGTATTACAGTAAAAGATTACAGTAAAAGTACTACAGTATTATGAGTGATGTAGTATGCAGTATTACAGTAAAAGTACTGCAGTATTATAGTGATGTAGTATGCAGTATTACAGTAAAAGTACTACAGTATTATGAGTGATGTAGTATGCAGTATTACAGTAAAAGTACTGCAGTATTATAGTGATGTAGTATGCAGTATTACAGTAAAAGTAGTGATATATTATTATATATGACATCATCAGATTATTAATAATAGAAAGTACAATATTTCCCTAAGTACCGCTAACTGTACTACAGTAAACTGCTAGTACCTCAAACTGTACTACAGTAGAGTACTAGTACCTCAAACTGTACTACAGTAGAGTACTAGTACCTCAAACTGTACTACAGTAAAGTACTAGTACCTCTAACTGTACTACAGTAAAGTACAAGTACCTCTAACTGTACTACAGTAGAGTACTAGTACCTCTAACTGTACTACAGTAGAGTACTAGTACCTCAAACTGTACTACAGTAAAGTACAAGTACCTCTAACTGTACTACAGCAAAGTACTAGTACCTCAGTAGAGTACTAGTACCTCTAACTGTACTACAGTAAAGTACTAATACCTCTAACTGTGAGTAAATGTAGTTATTGATAAATGAAAGGTCACCGCTCTTCTTGACGCTCTGCTGGTTGGCTTGGTGCTGAGCGTACGCTGCCAGTTTGGTCATCAGAGGTTGTTTCTGGAGAACTTTCGCCTTCTTGGTCGGAGGTTTCCCCTTTAAGACACGGACACACGGCTCAGGTTAGCCTTTAAGACACGGACACACGGCTCAGGTTAGCCTTTAAGACACGGACACACGGCTCAGGTTAGCCTTTAAGACACGGACACACGGCTCAGGTTAGCCTTTAAGACACGGACACGGCTCAGGTTAGCCTTTAAGACACGGACACGGCTCAGGTTAGCCTTTAAGACACGGACACACGGCTCAGGTTAGCCTTTAAGACACGGACACACGGCTCAGGTTAGCCTTTAAGACACGGACACGGCTCAGGTTAGCCTTTAAGACACGGACACACGGCTCAGGTTAGCCTTTAAGACACGGACACACGGCTCAGGTTAGCCTTTAAGACACGGACACGGCTCAGGTTAGCCTTTAAGACACGGACACACGGCTCAGGTTAGCCTTTAAGACACGGACACACGGCTCAGGTTTCCCCTTTAAGACACGGACACACGGCTCAGGTTAGCCTTTAAGACACGGACACACGGCTCAGGTTAGCCTTTAAGACACGGACACACGGCTCAGGTTAGCCTTTAAGACACGGACACGCGGCTCAGGTTAGCCTTTAAGACACGGACACACGGCTCAGGTTAGCCTTTAAGACACGGACACACGGCTCAGGTTAGCCTTTAAGACACGGACACGGCTCAGGTTAGCCTTTAAGACACGGACACGGCTCAGGTTAGCCTTTAAAAACATGAACCACGCATTTAGACTCTCTCTGTTCAGGTTTCCTCTTCAAGCCTGTTTCAGCTGATTGTATTTTATTTCCTTAAAATGAATCAAACAGTTAATGAATTGGTGCAGAGACTCGTTATGAACAAATGGACTTAACATCCGTGACGTCACCCATTGGTTTGTGGACTGCTGCTCGGAAGCCAATAGTTTCTAATCTAGGCAGCGCCATCTTGAAAATTTCAGGTGCATGCTGGGAAAAATAAAAACACTGATTCTACTTATATGGGCATGAGGCGGGGCCATGGTGGAGCGGGGGAGGTTGCTATGGTTACGAGGGCTGGATCTCGAGGACATTGGTCAATCAACCTGTCAATCAGGACGTAGCCACGCCCTAATGCATACCCTGCTTTATCATCACAATAAAATCAGGGAGGCCAAAATGTCCCAAATGAACATCATACTGCATTGAAGAAGGCTTTAAACTAGCGATTGAGACCATAAACACATTTTGAAAACGTTTACTGAGGTTAGAAATCAAGAGTGAGAAGTTGGTGAATTCTCCATTGACTTGTATAGAGACGGTCGCCCCCTGGTGGCCTTTTGATAGAATGCAGCTCTAAGTTACTTCCTGGTTGGCTTCATTTCAGAGGACAGGAACTCCCTGCCTGGTTATGAACTGGTGTGTGTGTGTGGTGTGTGTGTGTGTGTGTGTGTGTGTGGTGTGTGTGTGTGTGTGTGTGTACCTGCAGTCTGGCGAGGATGCTGGCCTTCTTAGAGTTGGAGGAATAACTTCTGGAGCAGGAAACGCTGCAGAAACGTTTGGTTTTACTGTAGAAAGCGTCTCTGACACCAACCATACCACACATCTCACAGGTCGCTGACACACACACACACACACACACAGAGAGACACAAACAGACACACACACAGACACACACACACACAGGACACAGACACACACACACACACACACACAGACACGTTAAACATTGAAAAGAACCTCAATGCTTATTAATTAAATACCAGAAGCAGCTGATAATTAGACAATTATAAACATGTAATAAGATTTAGGATTTATAATAAAATTTAATTTAATTTAAAAAATATATAAAATAAAGTAAAATATGAAATAAAATAAAACAAAATTAAATATAAAATGGATTATAAAATAAAAAAATAAAATAAAAAAAATAAATAAATAAAATATAAAATAGATTTATAAAATAAACAATAAAATAAAATAAAATATAAAATGATTATAAAATAAAAAATAAAATAAAATAAATAAAATACAAAAATAAATAAAAACAGAATATATAAAAAAGTAAAATATAAAATTAAATAAACCAAAATAAAAATAAAATAAAATATATAAAATTAAATTAAATTAAGCAAAATATAAAATTGAAATAAAATAAAATAAAATAAATTAATTAATTAATTGAAAGATGAGAGACTCTCATACTGACCCATGCCCGCCTTGCCGTCTGGATAGGTGTACACCTGTCCGTTGGTCTTAATGAGGGTCAGGGAGGAGGAGGAGAGGGGGAGAGTTGATGCACTGCTCCTCCTCCTCCTCCTCCTCCTCCTCCTGCTCCTGCTCCTCCTCCACCTCTCCTCCTCCCAGCTCTTCGTCCTCGCTGTCCTCGGGGCTGGAGGCGCCGCTCCCACCCGCTGGGACTCCGTGCTGCAGCTGCTGCGGTCTTCCTCCACGCTGTCCAGCAATCCCGAAGGAGTCACGGCGTTTCCTGGACGGACGCTCCACCTGAGGGAGGGGGGGGGAGGGGGAGGGGGGGGGTAGAGGTGTGTGTGTGTGTGTGTGTGGGAGGGGGGGGCATCAGAGAGTCACTGAGAAGCTGCAACCAAACAATATTTAATATCTTACTTATAAAAATGACTCATTGCCATTTAGTTTGAAAGTCACATTTTTCATCAGAGTCCACTTAAACACACTGTAGCTGATCACATATTTAATATCTATCATTCTTTTGTGGTTAACACCATTTGACATTTTGTGGTTACACCATTTGACATGTTCAGCAGCAATCAGTCTTTTGGTATAAAATGGGTCAAATGTCATTTCAAATCTCTCTTATTGATCTTTTTGTAATATATTGATTATATTGAAGTGGTCGTAACCTCCATGATGTCTTGCTGCGGAGTTCAGTCTGAATTTAAACCTGATGCTGCTTTTAAATCTAGTTTCACACATTTATGGATTCATCATCTTACCAACACTTCTTTGTCTCACACACACACACACACACACACACCTCTAACAGTTGTTGCATTCAGTGTTTTGTTTTGTTGGGTTTTTTTTAACATCAGTTTGCAGCTTTGCAACCTGCTGCCAGCACCACTGCAGTGCGGAGAGAGAGGCTGACAGACACACACACACAACACACACACACACAGAGAGAGAGAGAGACACACAGAGAGAGAGAGAGAGAGAGAGAGAGAGAGGAGAGAGAGAGAGAGAGAGAGAGAGAGAGAGAGAGAGAGAGAGAGAGAGAGAGAGAGAGAGAGAGAGAGAGACACACAGAGAGAGAGAGAGAGAGACAGAGACACAGAGAGAGAGAGAGACACTGAGACACAGAGAGAGAGAGACACACACACAGAGAGAGAGAGAGAGAGACACACACACAGAGAGAGAGAGACACACACACAGAGGAGAGAGAGAGAGAGAGAGAGAGAGAGAGAGAGAGAGAGAGAGAGAGAGAGAGACTGGCGGCTGTGACAGCTGAGAGCACAGACTGAACCACACACCCAGATCAGCTTCACAATTCTGCTAATTTTAACTTCTTAGAGCTGAGTGAACCAGTGAGTCTGCTCCAGTAACACAACCCTGACTGTTCATCACTCAGATACACACACACTTAGACTCGGCTTAGTTTGTCTCACCTACAGAGACAGTCTGTTAATGACATGGTATTTATTGTTAGGAAGGATTCACCTTTCCCAAGCCGATGCTCTCCAGTCTAAAACTGAGCCCAACATAAATATGAATGTTGAAAAACAGCAAAGAGATAATAAAACTAATCTGTCACAATATTAAAACCTATTGCCAGTTAGATGTGTGGCCTCTGTAGACAAGCAGGGAAACCTAATATCGCAGGGTTTAACATGGGGGGGGGCTGCAGGACTAGAGAGTAGGAACACAGCTATGTTATAACTGAATTAAACTCTATTTATAACAGTTTATATACGCCGAATTAAAAGTTTATAATGTACTCTTGGGTAATCAATTTAAATTATACTCCATTGACTTGGATTTCTTTAGCCGAAGTGCATATTAAATTAAAAGCAGCTGTTTTGTGAGCGGAGTTTGGCGCGTGAGCAGCTGTGCATGGAGCCTCTCACAACCACAACAAAGGAGATGAATGCGGGTTCACGAGGAGGACACGAGCCCGACAAACTCACAAGATCTCTGGGGTTTTCCATCAGGTCGGGCCGCGGGGGGAAACTGGCTCCGAAACGCTAAAACCCGCAAAAATCTTCATTTAAAGCCCCGCAAAAACACGCATCAACACTATTATCATACTGCCACTGCGCATGCGCGGGGAGAGCAGCCGCTGATTCTTCCTTCATCGTGTCTGCAGGTCAGATCAGAGGATGAACCCGACGGCGACACCTGCTGGATTATCCATTCATTTGATTTTATTTGGCACACAGGGTTTATTATTATAGTCTTACATTTCCATTAGTTTTAGCTTTATTTATTTTTTTTAAATTTCAGTTTAATTCTTGTGAGTTTAACAAGTGATGAAGTAGTTTGAGTTTAGTTTTTATTTAGAGCCAACACAAACCTATAGCCTGCAGAGACAAAACCAGACCCTAACCCTAACCCAGACCCTAACCCTAACCCAGACCCTAACACTAACCCAGACCCTAACACTAACACACTCTTCCTTCCATCCTTGCATCTTTCCTTCCTTCCTCCCCTTACTTCGATCCTCCCTTTCTTCCTTCCATCTGTCCTTTCTTTCTTTCGTTCCTTCCTGTCTTCTCTTCCTCCCTTACTTCGATCCTCCCTTTCTTCCTTCCATCTGTCCTTTCTTTCTTTGTCTCTTCCTTCCCTTCCTACCTTTCTTCATTCCATCTGTCCTTTCTTCTTTCGTTCCTTCCTGTCTTCTCTTTCCTTCCTTACTTCGATCCTAACCTTCTTCCTTCCATCTTTTCATCCTGTCTTCTCTCCTCTTCCTCCATCCTTGCATCTTTCCTTCCTTCCTTCCTTCCTTTTAATGGACCGGCCCACATCAGATCAAATTGGGCTGTATGTGGCCCTTGAATGAAGATGAGTTTGACACCCTGTGCTATAGGCTTAGACTGCTGGGGGACTCCCATGATGCACTGGGCTCCTCTATCCGTTCATATCCATGTACCGTTAAAGCATGTGACCAACTTAACTTGACTTTGTGCTTTCTCGTCTCATAGGTTGCTGCAGACACTTGTTATTATTATCATCATTAGTCATGCTTGTTGTTAATGCACCTCTGTGTCTTTCTCTCTCTCTCTCTCTCTCTCTCTCTCTCTCTCTGTCTCTGTCTCTCTCTCTCTCTCTCTCTCTCTCATGTCTCTCTCTCTCTCTCTCTGTCTCTCTCTCTCTCTCTCTCTGTCTCTCTCTCTCTCTCTCTGTCTCTCTCTCTCTCTCTCTGTCTCGCTCTCTCGCTCTCTGTCTCTCTCTCTCTCTCGCTCTCTCGCTCTCTCTCTCTCTCTCTCTCTCTCTCTCTCTCTCTCTCTCTGTCTCTCTCTCTCTCTCTCTGTCTCTCTCTCTCTCTCTGTCTCTGTCTCTGTCTCTCTCTCTCTCTCTCTCTCTCTCTCTCTCTCTCTCTCTCGCTCCTCTGTCTCTCTCTCTCGCTCTCTGTCTCTCTCTCTCTCTCGCTCTCTCGCTCTCTCTCTCTCCTTCTCTCTCTCTCTCTCTCTCTCTCTCTCTCTCTCTAGGAGGAGGTTCTTCCTAAGACTGATGAGCCAGTCTCTCTGAAACAATGGAAATGGCTTCTCTCCAAAGCTTCTTATAGAGGGAGGAATAAAAAAAAAACCTGGTGGCATCATCAGTTTGGCACAGACTTGCTGTACTGAACCCTCCTACTGGTCTCCTGCAGGATCTACAAATGGCCTTTGTGGATTTTTGTAGAGCTTAGACTGCAGTTCTGTATCTGCCTGTGCATTTGGGGGTGTGTGGGGGGGCAGGGGCTGGTGGACTGCCTTTAGACTCCAGGTGTCCCATGCTGACATCTGCTAGGGGAGGTAGGGGGGGGGGGCACTACTGAAGAGTACTGGTGGTTTGGGGCTGGGTAAGTCCTGATGAGTCAGGAAGGCCTGGATCTGGGCATCTGCTCCGGACCAGATGGAAGGGTTTGGAGGCAGGAGTGTGGGAGTGGGAGGAGCCAGTTTTCCACAACCCACTCATTCCAGTTGCTGCTGTCCAGTCTCAGAGTTTAAATAGCCGCATCATGAAGGCAGGGACTGAACCAGCAAACCATCTGAGACAGGCTGATGGTGCAGCAGTGGAGGCATCACTTCACTGAGACTAATGGCAAGACTGAGGGGAGAGGTCCTGAGGGCAACACCAAGGGGGATTGTGGGAGCTCTCAGCGAGGTCACAGGGGAGGAGCCGGTATCCTTTGCCACTGTGAGCTTGCAGAGTCTGGAGAGTATGAAGAGGAAGGTTTGGTGCGTGGCTGCAGCGGAGGTCAGGACCATAAGAGGGTCTCTGGGAGGAAGCTTGCACAAGTGGTCAAGGGGGTTTACATGGGACCCTGCAGGCTACTATTATTCTGTCCAAAATAGATAAGAATGCGTGTGGACTCTTCTTGACTCTGTTGAATGTGCTATTTGGTAAAATGGGGCTGTTTTCTCTGCAGAGGGGGTGGGGGGGGGGGTCTGGACATACTGGGTACTGTTGAAGGGTCTCTGCACGCCTCAGGGATGAATATGCTTATTACTGTGATGACTGATATTGTGGGGTTTCAGAGGGTCTGGTGTATGGACCGTGGCTCGTACACTGGGGGGGGGGGTGTCTCTGCATACCCTTAATGTGACGATATGACATCAGGTTTTGTTGAAAATGAATTCCGCTTGTTCTCCTATAAGGAAGGCTGCAGCTCTGTGTGTGTCAGAGGTGTGATTTTGGTCTTTTTCTGTTTGTGTGAATGGGTAGGAGCTTTATATGAGTTAGTATATAAATACATCTGATTGATTAAAGGATGTGAAAAGTCCCTCCTTTCTCTCCTCTCTCTCGTTCTTTCTCTCTGAACCCAACCATTCGAATCAGATGGTCATCCAGCTGTAGTCCGGTTCTGTTCCAGGGTTCTTCCTGTTAAAGGGGAGTTTTTCCTTGCTGGGCCTCTTAAATCAAATCAAAGAGTTAGGGTTAGGACCTGCTCTGAGTGAAAAGTACCTGAAGATAACTTCTGTTATGATTTGGTTGTAATATTATATTGAATTGGCAGGTGTGTCAAAAGCTCTGTCAACAACTTTTTTTCCTCTTTTGTATTGGAAGCTGCGGTCCCTGCTTCAGTATAATCAGCAGTTCACGGTAGAAAGACTATTCAATTCCAACCAAACTGGTTAGGTGTATTTTCACTGTTGACTAAAATCTTCTCATGTAATCCATTTAATTACCAAAGTCATTACCAAATACTTTGTAGGTCACTGTGCACACCTCAGTTGCTCAACAGCAGCAAAACATGAGAAAATGGTGGGAAACTATTTTTCTCTTCATACGGCAATGAACACAAAAAGCAGTGTGCAGTCGGCTCACATTTCAGATGTCTACGAGCCGACTAACAGCTCCACCAAATACTGATTCTTCCTCTAAACTTCTGCTTGTCACACTTTTACCTGCACGTCCAGGTTTTGGTTTTATTTAACTGATAAATATTCAATATGTATTTTTACATGTGGATGAGGCAAAGTTTTTCTATTGATGAATGATATAATGAAAGCTATCAACATGGTGGCTGGCTGCAGTGCAGGTCATCAGTCCGGTGGATGGATGAGATGGTTTCTGTCGTTTTAGGTCATTCTTATCACACTGATTGTAAAATCGCTCATTTCAACTTTATTTTTAATGAGCTATTGACAGCGTAAAGAGGGGGAGTGATGTGATGATTGATAGTCGTGACAGTGATGCAAGATGAAGCAAGTTGACTGCTCCTGGAAATGAGATATTTTGGCCTTACTTTGACATAGCAGCAGGAAGTGGAGACATGTCATCCATCTAACAGTAAACATGGACGAGAGGGACCACAGCGACAGTGGACAGCGGAAGAGACGAAGAATTAGAAGATCCCTTCATCATGTTTACAGGAAGTGATGGAGGACTAAATCCTCTTTCTGTGGAAACATGGATTTAAAAGTTGATGTGAAGCTAATATGAAGCTTCAGCGTCCAAATGAGTCAAATCTTCATCTTCTATGTTTCAACGTTACAGTGTTTTTAGTAGCAAAGTCTTTTTGTTACTATACTTCCACCACAGAGAAACAGGAAACACTAAGAGGAGATCTGATGCTAAAAACACTGTAAATTGTGTCAGATATCACTGATATGACTAACTGACACTGCCTATAGTTACTATGGTTACCATAGTAACTCACACTGATGAAGCTCGATAGAAGCTGATCAGCTGCTTTATAATCCTCCATCACTTCCATTGAAATCACATTTGAAGATATTTTAATAACCAGTATGAACAGGAGGAATGATTACAGAGAGGAAACCCTGACTGCTGCTTTATGACACTCTTGATTTTGGGAATCTGGGAACTGTCCTTTAAGGCCTGAACACACAGTGATTACAGTCCCACCACTGTTAGAGAAACTGAGACAAGAAAAAAGGAAAACTTGGGTTAGCTGCCTCCTCGCCTCCTTTCCCAGCCTTTGTCTTTACAGTTTGATTCTGCGTCACCATGGATCCCGCCTGCAGCTCAATACATGCATGAAGAAGTTTTCCAAAAGTTCAGTTCAGGTTGAGAAACAGAAATAAGAGGCAGGGATAATCACACACCTGGACTGTAATAACCAGGTTTCTTATGTCCCGTATATCAGCCAAACCAGAGTAAGATTTAAAACCAAAATACTGACATAAACAACTTTTCCTCTCAGTGTTTAAGAGAAACTCCTCATAGGGTGTTGTAAGTTGTCACTGCTGACATTTAAAGGTCACAAAGGATTTAATTGTCCAAGTCATGATGCTTCTATAACTGATCGGTTCCTGAATGCCCTCAGGTATGAAGCACATTCAAGTTTCTGCTTGTACATTTCAAATGATTGTATGCTGTAAGCTTTTAATGCTTACATGCCTTGGAGGTCACAGCTGTCTTCCTGCCAAAACCTGTTCTAAAAATCACTGTTTAAAGGTTAAAGCAAATTGGATGTGAGCTCCATCAAGTCCTGACACACTTGCAAAAGAAACACCCTCCAGGACACCTGAGGGTTTCACATCCAGAGCTGGAAGTTTAGACCGCTACAGAAGGGCACAGTAGCAAACCACTGGATTTAAATCTTTACATTTAGCAGAAAATAAAGAGCATGTATGTGGAGAGAACCGACAATCCAGATGTGATCCAGACATAAAGAAGAATCCAGTCACAGAGAGAGAGACGAGATGACACCTTGGCAGATTCTTCAAGCGAGCAAAGCCTCCAAGGCGGCTCTGGTTTCCCGGCTCATCATGCACACACGGCCGCGGTGCAGTACAGCATCGCCGCTGAGGCCGCAGACGGCAGCAGGACGTTCTGCGTGTCCACAGACAAACTCACCATGCAGGAGCTCAACAGCAGACTGGCATCGTACCTGCAGCAGGTAGGACACACGTTCAGTCTCAGTACAGCTGCTTTGTGTTTGTCTTCATATTCTTGGTTGCTTGAGTAAACCTCAGGCCTGATCTACCATTCAGGGCCTCAAAGATGGGAGGAACAGAAATGTGTGTGCTTGTTCTTGGTTGCCGTTGACGATGTCAGGCTCCAGAGAAACACGACACGAGTCTTGATCCGTTTCTTTGATGATGATAATTATCATCGCTGTTGGAAACCCAGTAGGTTCAAAACCAAATATAGAGTTACGAGGTTGTGATATCAACAAGTGTAAGAGAAGAAACATGATTAACCAGTGGAAATAACCAAAAGTAGAGCAGCAGGTCACATGACCTTTAGTGTCCAGGGGCCCCGAGGCGTAGATCTACTAATCCAGCCTTGGTAAAAAAACCTCCTGTTTCTCTCTGTGATGGATCCAGCAGCAGAAATGACATATAACAATGAATCTGACGTTTATAAGAGATCATTGATTATTATTAAAGAGAAAAAAATTAAATATTAGATTCTGCCTAATGCTGATTAAGATGAATAAAGATGAAATAAGACAAGTTATATGTATTTAAATGTATCCTAGATATAAAATATACTTAAATATATATTTTATTATATTAATATATATTTGCTAACTGATGTTTTTGCAGATGTGAAGTTTCATTTGTTGTTCTTTTGTCTTGAATGTGAATCATATTTAAAATCGAAGGTGGATGTTTGTCGCTGGTTGGGTGGAGGTGGATGTTTGTTGCTGGTTGGATGTTTGTTGCTGGTTGGATGGAGGTGGATGTTTGTTGCTGGTTGGATGGAGGTGGATGTTTGTTGCTGGTTGGATGGAGGTGGATGTTTGTTGCTGGTTGGATGGAGGTGGATGTTTGTTGCTGGTTGGATGTTTGTTGCTGGTTGGGTGGAGCTGGATGTTTGATGCTGGTTGGATGGAGGTGGATGTTTGTTGCTGGTTGGATGGAGGTGGATGTTTGTTGCTGGTTGGATGGAGGTGGATGTTTGTTGCTGGTTGGGTGGAGGTGGATGTTTGTTGCTGGTTGGATGGAGCTGGATGTGTGTCGCTGGTTGGATGGAGGTGGATGTTTGTTGCCGGTTGGGTGGAGGTGGATGTTTGTTGCTGGTTGGATGGGGGTGGATGTTTGTTGCTGTTGGATGGGGGTGGATGTTTGTTGCCGGTTGGATGGAGGTGGATGTTTGTTGCCGGTTGGATGGAGGTGGATGTTTGTTGCCGGTTGGGTGGAGGTGGATGTTTGTTGCTGGTTGGATGGAGGTGGATGTTTGTTGCTGGTTGGATGTTTGTTGCTGGTTGGATGGAGGTGGATGTTTGTTACTGGTTGGATGGAAATGGATGTTTGTTGCTGGTTGGATGGAGGTGGATGTTTGTTGCTGGTTGGATGGAGGTGGATGTTTGTTGCTGGTTGGATAGAGGTGGATGTTTGTTGCTGGTTGGGTGGAGGTGGATGTTTGTTGCTGATTGGATGGAGGTGGATGTTTGTTGCCGGTTGGATGGAGCTGGATGTTTGTCGCTGGTTGGATGGAGGTGGATGTTTGTTGCCGGTTGGATGGAGCTGGATGTTTGTTGCTGGTTGGATGGAGGTGGATGTTTGTTGCTGGTTGGATGGAGGTGGATGTTTGTTGCTGGTTGGGTGGAGGTGGATGTTTGTTGCCGGTTGGATGGAGCTGGATGTTTGTCGCTGGTTGGATGGAGGTGGATGTTTGTTGCCGGTTGGGTGGAGGTGGATGTTTGTTGCTGGTTGGATGGAAATGGATGTTTGATGCTGGTTGGGTGGAGGTGGATGTTTGTTGCTGGTTGGATAGAGGTGGATGTTTATTGCTGGTTGGATGGAGGTGGATGTTTGTTGCTGGTTGGATGGAGGTGGATGTTTGTTGCTGGTTGGATGGAGGTGGATGTTTGTTGCTGGTTGGATGGAGCTGGATGTTTGTTGCTGGTTGGATGGAGCTGGATGTTTGTCGCTGGTTGGATGGAGCTGGATGTTTGTCGCTGGTTGGATGGAGGTGGATGTTTGTCGCTGGTTGGATGGAGGTGGATGTTTGTTGCCGGTTGGATGGAGGTGGATGTTTGTTGCCGGTTGGATGGAGCTGGATGTTTGTTGCCGGTTGGATGGAGGTGGATGTTTGTTGCTGGTTGGATGGAGGTGGATGTTTGTTGCTGGTTGGATGGAGGTGGATGTTTGTTGCTGGTTGGATGGAGCTGGATGTTTGTTGCTGGTTGGATGGAGCTGGATGTTTGTTGCTGGTTGGATGGAGGTGGATGTTTGTCGCTGGTTGGATGGAGATGGATGTTTGTTGCTGGTTGGGTGGAGGTGGATGTTTGTTGCTGGTTGGATGGAGGTGGATGTTTGTTGCTGGTTGGATGGAGGTGGATGTTTGATGCTGGTTGGATGGAGGTGGATGTTTGTTGCTGGTTGGGTGGAGGTGGATGTTTGTTGCTGGTGGGATGTTTGTTGTTGGTTGGGTGGAGGTGGATGTTTGTTGCTGGTGGGATGTTTGTTGCTGGTTGGGTGGAGGTGGATGTTTGTTGCTGGTGGGATGTTTGTTGCTGGTTGGATGGAGGTGGATGTTTGTTGCTGGTTGGATGTTTGTTGCTGATTGGATGGAGATGGATGTTTGATGCTGGTTGGGTGGAGGTGGTTGGATGACGGAGGGACGGACCAGGTCGGCTCATAACTCCCCTCCTTCTCCTCTGATGGGTGGATGCAGGTGCAATGTCTGGAGGCGGCCAACCAGCAGCTGGAGTGTCAGATCCTGCAGGAGCTGGACAGGAAGTGTCCGGCAGACCTCACCGAGCTGGACGGATACCTGCAGACGGTGTCGCAGCTGCAGCATCAGGTGACGTAGCGCACAGGAAGTAAAAGAAATGAGGCCAAATACACAACATTTAACATTAATGATGAAATATTATAATTAATAGTCAGATAGATTCCTGCTGTGTTAGAGGAGCTCTGATTATTGAACACTTTACTCCATACAAGCTGTTCTCTCTGGTTTTAATACAGAAACACATTTCCTCTATTTTCTGGTTTTATTCTAATAAAGAGAATCAATCAATCAATCTTTATTTATAAAGCGCCAAATCACAACAGAGTTATCTCAAGACTCTTTACATATAGAGCAGGTCTAAACCGAACTCTTCAGGTTTTAACTTTAAAGAGACCCAACATTCCCACATGAGACACAGTGGAGAGAAAAAACTCCCTTTTAACAGGAAGTAACCTCAGAACCAGACTCAGAGTGGGAGAACATCTGCCTCGACTGGCTGGAGTAGAGAGGAGAGAGAGGAAGGATAGAGGAAGGATAGAGGAGAGAGAGGAAGGAGAGAGAGGAAGGAGAGGAGAGAGAGAGGAGAGAGAGGAAGGAGAGGAAGGAGAGGAGAGAGAGGAAGGAGAGGAAGGAGAGGAGAGAGAGGAAGGAGAGGAAGGAGAGGAAGGAGAGGAGAGAGAGGAAGGAGAGGAAAGAGAGGAAGGAGAGGAAGGAGAGGAAGGAGAGGAAAGAGAGGAAGGAGAGGAGAGAGAGGAAGGAGAGGAAAGAGAGGAAGGAGAGGAAGGAGAGGAAGGAGAGGAAAGAGAGGAAGGAGAGGAGAGAGAGAGGAAGGAGAGGAGAGAGAGGAAGGAGAGGAAGGAGAGGAAGGAGAGGAAAGAGAGGAAGGAGAGGAGAGAGAGGAAGGAGAGGAAAGAGAGGAAGGAGAGGAAGGAGAGGAAGGAGAGGAAGGAGAGGAAAGAGAGGAAGGAGAGGAGAGAGAGAGGAAGGAGAGGAGAGAGGAAGGAGAGGAAAGAGAGGAAGGAGAGGAGAGAGAGGAAGGAGAGGAGAGAGAGGAAGGAGAGGAGAGAGAGGAAGGAGAGGAGAGAGAGGAAGGAGAGGAGAGAGAGGAAGGACAGAGACTGATAATAATAATTATATTTCTCAACTCAACTTTATTTATAAAGCACTTTAAAACAACCACAGCTGAAACACAGTGCTGTACATAAATATATAAAACAACACAGAGACATAAAACTATTAACAGGAAATAAATACTAATATAATTTAAAACAATTAATGAAAAGCTATAAAACAGTAAAACAGGAGCAGAGTCTCATGCAGGAATAAAAATGGCTTTTAAGACGAGTTTTAATGGACAGTGAGGAGCTTCCTTCCTTCCTTCTTCATCCCTTCCTTCCTTCCTTCTTTCCTTCCTTCCTTCCTCCCTTCTTCCTTCCTTCCTCCCATCCTTCCTTCCTTCCTTCCTTCTTCATCCCTTCTTCCTTCCTTCCTCCCATCCTTCCTTCCTTCCTTCCTCCCATCCTTCCTTCCTTCCATCCTTCCTTCCTGCCTTCCTTCCTTCCTTCCTTCCTTCCTGCCTTCCTGCCTTCCTTCTTCATCCCTTCTTCCTCCCTTCCTTCCATCCTTCCTTCCTCCCTTGGCTCGTCTAATATTTAAAGAAGCTCGTTCCATAGTTTTAGGAGCAGCTACAGAAAAGGCTCTATCCCAGGGGGGTCAAACATGCGGCCCGTGGGCCAGAACCGGCCCGCTGAGGGGTCCAACCCGGCCCACTTTCCTTCCATCTGTCCTCCTTATCTTCCATTTATCCTTTCTTTGTTCCTTCCTTCCATCTGTCCTTACTCCCTTCCTTTCTTCCCTCTGTTCTTCCTTCTTTCCTTCCTCCCTTCTGTCTGTCCTTCCTTCACTATCTTCCTTTTTTCCTTTCTTTGTTCCTTCCTTCCTTCCTTTCTTCCTTCCATCTGTCCTTACCCCCAACCTTCCTTCCTTCCTTCCTTTCTTCGCTCTGTTCTTCCTTCTTTCCTTCCTCCCTTCTGTCTGTCCTTCCTTCACTATCTTCACCTTATCTTCCTTTTTTCCTTTCTTTGTTCCTTTCTTCCTTCCTTCCTTCCATCTGTCCTTACTCCCTTCCTTTCTTCCCTCTGTTCTTCCTTCTTTCCTTCCTCCCTTCCTTCCGTCTGTCCTTACTCCCTTCCTTTCTTCTTTCCTTACTCCCTACAGCAGCAGAAACACATCAGAGATCCTGTAGGTTTGTTAAGCTTTGATTCACAGACAGGAAAATAAATATCCAATCCTCTTCATTCATACAGCAGGAATTTAACTAACACAAGATAAATAATAGAATAAATAGATAACACAATAGAAAGAATATAAGAATATAAATAAGAATACAATAAATAAAATAAATAAAGTAAAAGAAAGAAAGAAATAAAAGAAATAAAATAAAATAAAATAAAATAAAATAAAGAAATAAAATAAATAAAGAAATAAAATAAAGTAAAATAAAATAAATAAATAAAATAAATAAAGAAATAAAATAAAGTAAAATAAAATAAAATAAAGAAATAAAATAAAATAAATAAAGAAAGAAAGAAAATAAAATAAATAAAATAAATAAAGAAATAAAATAAAATAAAATGAAATAAATAAAAGAAATAAAGAAATAAAATAAAGTTAAATAAAAGAAAATAAAGAAATAAAATAAAAGAAAATAAAAGAAAATAAAAGAAAATAAATACATAAATAAAGAAATAAAATAAAGTAAAAGAAAAGAAAATAAAATAAAATAAATACATAAATAAAGAAATAAAATAAAGTAAAATAAAATAAAATAAAATAAAATAAAATAAATAAAATAAAATAAAATAAAATAAAATAAAATAAAATAAAATAAAATAAAATAAAATAAGAATAAAATAAAATAAAATAAAATAAATAAAATGCACTGCCTGCACAAGATAAAAATAAGCATGTATACGCATAAAATCAACTCTCTACATGGTGTCAAAAGCCAAAGAGAAGAGGTGGTTGGTTTTAAGAGGAGGAATGTCTAATGTGCAGCAGCGGAAACTCATTCCAAAGTTTTGGATGAAGAGAAACGATGTGAGGGAAACGATGTGAGAGCGGTTTCACACATCCAGCTGTTAAAGGTCAGACAGGCTGAGACGAGTCCTGAACTTCTGAAATGTCAAAGACGAAACCTGAACTTTAACAAACCCACACAACAAAACCACAACACGCTGATTTACCTCTGAGATCTGAGAGTTACACACATGACTCATCACATCTGTGCGGAGAGCGATGATGATGATGATGATGATGATGATGAGGAGGAGGAGGAGGAGGAGGAGGAAGAGGAGGAGGAGACTGTAACCTTCCTCACATCAACACATCAAACTCACAGAAACGTCATTGTGTGTGTGTGTGTGTGTGTGTGTGTGTGTGTGTGTGTGTGTGTGTGTGTGTGTCTGTGTGTGTGTGTGTATGTGTGTGTGATTGTGTGTGTGTGTGTGTGTGTGTGTGTGTGTCTCCTGCAGATCACCGAGTGTCTCTCGGTTCAGGCTGAGCTGAAGCTGCAGCTGCTCAACGAGGAGCTTCACGCCTGCAACTTCAAAGTCAGGTAGATCCACACACACACACACACACACACACACACACACACACACACACACACACACACCTTCAACCATAGAACAGCCTGTATCTATAGCAACCATAGCACAACCTGTATCTATAGTAACCATAGCACGACCTGTATCTATAGCAACCATAGCACAACCTGTATCTATAGCAACCATAGCATGACCTGTATCTATAGCAACCATAGAACAACCTGTATCTATAGCAACCATAGAACAACCTGTATCTATAGCAACCATAACACAACCTGTATCTATAGCAACCATAACACAACCTGTATCCATAGCAACCATAGCACAGCCTGTATCTATAGCAACCATAACACAACCCGTATCTATAGCAACCATAGAACAATCTGATGGTCTGTGCATTACAAGCCTCATACAAGTGATAAACATTGACCTAAAAGTTAAACAGGTTCAATAGATTTTAGGTTTTGACACAAAGTGACGTCAACAGCAGCGTTAAATAACTTGACAATGCAGACGAGAATATGCATACATATCCCATCATCCCTTGCTGTGTGGACAGGTGTGAGAGTGAGCAGGAGAATCGTGGGCGTCTGGAGGCGGAGCTTCAGAAGCTGAGGATGCAGGGGGAGGGGCTACTGACACAGGAAGTACCAGAGCTCCAGGACCTCCATGAAAATCAAAGACAGCAGATGATGGAGCTGCAGATCCAACACCAGCAGGTAACAGGAACAAGCTCTTCAAAATAAAGGAACAAACTCTTCAAAATAAAGGAATAAACTCTTCAAAATAAAAGAGCAAACTCTTCATAATAAAGGAACAAGCTCTTCAAAATAAAGGAACAAACTCTTCAAAATAAAAGAACAAACTCTTCGTAATAAAGAGTTTGGTCACATTAGTTTGTATCGAAACAGAAACATCATTATTATTATTGCTGTTGCCATGGCGACGAAGGTGACCAACATTAAAGGAAGCAATAACTTTAACCCAGAACAGCATCTTTACCTAAACCTGACCAGACCTTAACCGCAGCACTGTGACATCATCAAACATTGATTATTGATTATTGTAGTTGTGATGTCACCGTGCTGATTACTGCTGATAGAGGAGTAACATGATCACACCACATATCTGAGATTAAAGCCATTTAATTTGGGGGATTTGTTGCTTAAAATCTACTTAACTTGATGATTAAGGGTTTCTCCTTCCTGTCCAGAATGTACAGGGTCTCCTGGACCAGGTGACGAGGGGCATCGACGTGCAGATGCAGCTCATCCAATCAGCAGACCTGAACCTGCAGCTGAACAACCGCAGACACACGGACGCCACGATGTTCAACCACAACCAGGACGCCTGCTGGCTCAACGATCAGGTACACCCCTAAAACCCACAGACTGTATAAAAGAAACAGACGTAACATGCGTGACGTCACCCATTGGTTTGTGGACTGTTGCTCGGAAGCCAATAGTTCTAATCTAGGCAGCGCCATCTTGAAAATTTCAGGTGCATGCTGGGAAAAATAAAAACACAGATTCTACTTATATGGGCATGAGGCGGGGCCGTGGGCGGAGCGGGGAGGTTGCTATGGTTACGAGGGCTGGATCTGGAGGACATTGGTCAATCATCCTGTCAATCAGGACGTAGCCCCGCCCCCTAATGCATACCCTGCTTTATCGTCACATATAAAATCAGGGAGGCCAAAATGTCCCAAATGAACATCATACTGCATTGAAGAAGGCTTTAAACTAGCGATTGAGACCATAAACACATTTTGAAAACGTTTACTGAGGTTAGAAATCAAGTGAGAAGTTGGTGAATTCTCCATTGACTTGTATAGAGACGGTCGCCCCCTGGTGGCCTTTTGATAGAATGCAGCTCTAAGTTACTTCCTGGTTGACTTCTTTTCAGAGGACAGGAACTCCCCGCCTGCTAAAAACAGAAGACACAGGGTTAAATTCTGTCATCCAGGTTTCCACGTGTGTGTCACTAAAGCTGGTTTGTTGTGCTCAGGAGCCGGCGGTGACCTTTGACCCTCCAGCGGTGTCCGAGGACGTGATGATCTGTCTGAATCAGCTGAGAGCGACAGCAGCGAGTTTGGAGGAAGAGCTGATGCTACTGCAGGCTGAGGTGACTTCAAACTCCTCTAAGATTTTACTCAGGAGGGTTTTTCCTCATTTTTTAATATATTTTTTAATAATAACTTACATGTTACTGAATACATATATTGCTGTTTTTAATTCTTTGAAATCAATATTTTGCTTATGTTTAGTAAATAAATCATGATGTGGGCTTAAATGGAGTCAAAGTACCAATTAAACTCACTTTATTCATCACATATCTTTATTTTATATTCCAACATCTGCATGAACTAATGATAAATGTTGCTTTATAAGAAATGATCTGCCTTATAAATCATGTCCATGAAACACAGCTGGACTTAGATCTAAGGAAGGAAGGAAGGAAGGAAGGAGGTTGGGAAGGGAGGAAGGAAGGAAGGGAGGAAGGAAGGAAGGAAGGAAGGAAGGAAGGAAGGCCAGCCAGCCAGATGGAGGGAACATTTACCTTAACAGCTGAACCTAGATCTAAGGAAGGAAGGAAGGAGGTTGGGAAGGGAAGAAGGAAGGAAGGAAGGAAGGAAGGAAGGAAGGAAGGAAGGCCAGATGGAGGGAACATTTATCCTAACAGCTGAACTTAGATCTTAGGAAGGAAGGAAGGAGGGAAGGAAGGAAGGCCAGATGGAGGGAACATTTATCCTAACAGCTGAATTTAGATCTTAGGAAGGAAGGAAGGAAGGAAGGAAGGAGGGAAGGAACATTTACCCTCACAGATGAACTTAGATCTTAAGAAGGAAGGAAGGAAGGAAGGAAGGAAGGAAGGAAGGAAGGAGGGAAGGAACATTTACCCTAACAGATGAAGACATTGGTTAGAAAATTAGAAAAATCATCAAATGTAATAAGTTACATTACTTATTACATTTTAAACAGCGTAACTAGTAATCTATTACATTTCCACAGTAACCTTCCTAACCCTGCTAGTGGTGATGAGCAGGTCTCCTTCCATGGAGCCCGTCTAGACCCAGTAACACCGGTTCTAGAGAGGGACGTCCATGTTTTCAAAGGATTGGTATTCAGCTGGTTGCAATCTACAACCTCACCACTAGATGCCACTAAATCCTAAACACTGGTCCTTTAATTACATGAACCTACACTATGACTGTTTCCTAATGCTGGAAAAGCTTCACACAGTCATTACAGTTTGGTGTTCACACTTTGCAGACCGATAACCTCTACAGCAGGGGTGTCAAACATGCGGCCCGTGGGCCAGATCCGGCCCACTTAACTTATTCCTCCCTTCCTTACATCTTCCCTTCCTTCCTTTCTGTCTTTTTTTCTTCCTTCCTTCTGTGGTACAGGCCGACCAAAGTGGTCTAATCAAAGTAGGAGGCAGACACAGAAGGCTGAATCAGATGGCCACCGGAGTTTTTATTCTTATAAATTATATAAAGGTAACAAAAAGTCGTACAAACAAAAAAGAAAACAAACAACTTAACTCATAAGTATAACTGAAATAAGATTAAAATGACGTGTACACGGCTACACTCTAGCAGAACAAAAGAACCCCCTGCGCAGTCTCACAGCTCCTTCCTTTATAGAGCCCTCCATTAGCCCGCCCTCCGAATGAGAGTGGACTACACCACTCCTCAGGTACGTCCTGAGCCCTTCCTGAAACAACTAACAACAAGATTAGCAGTTCAACAACATTCACTTGACATCACTTTTATCCGGCCTATCTCCATTACATCTGCAACCAAAAACCTAATCACATCATAAACAATCTTAACATATTAACACAACAATTCACCGACCATCCCTCCACATGGTTCTTCCCTAGTGACATCACTAATCATGTCACCAGTGTATAAATTCAGGAGACATAGGCCGCCTCCTCCCTTTGTCTCCTGAGCACATGTAAGAATGGTGAGTAACAAAGAAAGATACAAACTAGGCATGGGCCGGTTACCGGTTACAAGGTTACCACGGTATGAAAAAGTCACGGTTTCAAAACCACTAACATTTTCCGTCATACCGTTCCTGCGGTATGAGCGTTTTTTTTTTTTTAATGTGACGTCTCGTCAGAGAGAGAGTAGAGGTCGCTCAGGTAGTGTGCAGCTGCAGCGTAAAGTAGCCCTCCTCCGGCGCACCTCCGGTTGCTGTTACAAGCAGGTAGCTCTGCAGGCTCTATGATGGCTGAAAGGAGGCGAGCCCCCCGAACTTTCCCCCCGTCTAAAAGCGCCAAGTCGGCTGTATTTATACTTCGGCTACCGTAAAAAGACAGACGGCCGCGGCTTGGAGGAAGAAGGTAACGGACAGTAGCAGTGCGAGGAGGAAATACATCCAGTATGATCGTGAGCAAGTCTCCAAAAAATGTTGAGATTCAGTTTTAAGCTCCTGCTGCATTTATTTATTTATATTTATCTTAGAAGTGTTTTTACTTTTTTCAATTATTTATGTTCTGATCTTGAGCCGCAGGTTCAGTGATTGCATTTATTTGCATTTTGTGTTTTTTTTCACTAAAAATAATTCATTGATGTCGTGACTTGAGCTGCAGGTTTAGCCTCAGTTAAAGGACTGCACTTATTTTTTTTATTATTATTTATTTTAAATACATATTTACTAAAAATAAAAGACTGTTCAATGCAGAAAAAAAAATCTTTTTTTTGTTTTTAAATAGGCTACAGACATTTCAAAATATCACATTTTATAGCCGTAATCATAATACTGTGAAACCGTGATATTTTTAGGTTATCATACCGTCAGAATCTCATACCGGCCCATGCCTATACAAACTTATGTCCTCAAACTAAACCAATAAACTCTCACTTCAATACAAGTGTGTTTTATTGTAACCAAAAGTCTGCTGAGATGTAATTTATAACCAAATATACTGCAAACACAAACAAACCCGGGATAGTAAGTATGTGCAAAGTATGATTACTGACTAACTTATGGTTCAAATAACAAACAGCAAGTATCATTAAATTAATAAGTTATGGTACAAAATGTAATTGATGGGGACAAATGGTGTGTTCTCACCCACTTTGTCACACCTTCCTATCTTATTTTCCTTCCTTCCTTCCCTTCTTCCTTCCGTCTTTCATTCCTGACTACTCTTCCTTCTCCTCCTTCTTTTCCTTCCTTTCTTCCTTCTATCTGTCCTTCCGTCTTTCATTCCTGACTACTCTTCCTTCTCCTCCTTCTTTTCCTTCCTTTCTTCCTTCTATCTGTCCTTCCTTCTCCTCCTTCTTTTCCTTCCTTTCTTCCTTCTATCTGTCCTTCCTTCCTTCCTTCCTTCCGTCTTTCATTCCTGACTACTCTTCCTTCTCCTCCTTCTTTTCCTTCCTTCCTTCCTTCTGTCTTTCATTCCCGACTACTCTTCCTTCTTTTCCTTCCTTTCTTCCTTCTATCTGTCCTTCCTTCCTTCCTGCCTTCCTTCCGTCTTTCATTCCTGACTACTCTTCCTTCTCCTCCTTCTTTTCCTTCCTTTCGTCCTTCTATCTGTCCTTCCTTCTCCTCCTTCTTTTCCTTCCTTTCTTCCTTCTATCTGTCCTTCCTTCCTTCCTTCCTTCCTTCCTTCCGTCTTTCATTCCTGACTACTCTTCCTTCTCCTCCTTCTTTTCCTTCCTTTCTTCCTTCTATCTGTCCTTCCTTCCGTCTTTCATTCCTGACTACTCTTCCTTCTCCTCCATCTTTTCCTTCCTTTCTTCCTTCTATCTGTCCTTCCTTCTCCTCCTTCTTTTCCTCCCTTCTTTTCCTGCCTTCCTTCCTTCTTTCCTTCCTTCCTTCCTTCCCTTCTTCCTTCCCTTCTTCCTTCCGTCTTTCATTCCTGACTACTCTTCCTTCTCCTCCTTCTTTTCCTTCCTTTCTTCCTTCTATCTGTCCTTCCTTCCTTCCGTCTTTCATTCCTGACTACTCTTCCTTCTCCTCCATCTTTTCCTTCCTTTCTTTCTTCTATCTGTCCTTCCTTCTCCTCCTTCTTTTCCTTCCTTTCTTCCTTCTATCTGTCCTTCCTTCCTTCCTTCCGTCTTTCATTCCTGACTACTCTTCCTTCTCCTCCATCTTTTCCTTCCTTTCTTCCTTCTATCTGTCCTTCCTTCTCCTCCTTCTTTTCCTTCCTTTCTTCCTTCTATCTGTCCTTCCTTCCTTCCTTCCTTCCTTCCGTCTTTCATTCCTGACTACTCTTCCTTCTCCTCCATCTTTTCCTTCCTTTCTTCCTTCTATCTGTCCTTCCTTCTCCTCCTTCTTTTCCTTCCTTTCTTCCTTCTATCTGTCCTTCCTTCCTTCCTTCCTTCCTTCCGTCTTTCATTCCTGACTACTCTTCCTTCTCCTCCTTCTTTTCCTTCCTTCCTTCCTTCCTTCCGTCTTTCATTCCCGACTACTCTTCCTTCTTTTCCTTCCTTTCTTCCTTCTATCTGTCCTTCCTTCCTTCCTTCCTTCCGTCTTTCATTCCTGACTACTCTTCCCTCTCCTCCATCTTTTCCTTTCTTTCTTCCTTCTATCTGTCCTTCCTTCTCCTCCTTCTTTTCCTTCCTTTCTTCCTTCTATCTGTCCTTCCTTCCTTCCGTCTTTCATTCCTGACTACTCTTCCTTCTCCTCCATCTTTTCCTTCCTTTCTTCCTTCTATCTGTCCTTCCTTCTCCTCCTTCTTTTCCTTCCTTTCTTCCTTCTATCTGTCCTTCCTTCCTTCCTTCCTTTCTTCCTTCCGTCTTTCATTCCTGACTACTCTTCCTTCTCCTCCTTCTTTTCCTTCCTTTCTTCCTTCTATCTGTCCTTCCTTCCTTCCGTCTTTCATTCCTGACTACTCTTCCTTCTCCTCCATCTTTTCCTTCCTTTCTTCCTTCTATCTGTCCTTCCTTCTCCTCCTTCTTTTCCTTCCTTCCTGCCTTCCTTCCTTCCTTCCGTCTTTCATTCCTGACTACTCTTCCTTCTCCTCCTTCTTTTCCTTCCTTTCTTCCTTCTATCTGTCCTTCCTTCCTTCCGTCTTTCATTCCTGACTACTCTTCCTTCTCCTCCATCTTTTCCTTCCTTTCTTCCTTCTATCTGTCCTTCCTTCTCCTCCTTCTTTTCCTCCCTTCTTTTCCTGCCTTCCTTCCTTCTTTCCTTCCTTCCTTCCTTCCCTCCATCTTTTTAATGATCCGGCCCACATGAGATCAAATTGGGCAGTATGTGGCCCTTGAATGAAAATGAGTTTGACTCCGCTGCTCTACAGATATACGGATGTTCACCGTGTTCAGAGCAGGGTGGATGTGTTGCTGGTTAAAGCTGTACAGACGGGATTGAACCCAAAGTTAATGTAAACCTGTGACTCTGCCTCCTCTTTGAGTTCATTGTGTGTTGTTCTTGATTCTGCAACCAGATGGCGCCAGAGTTTCATATTAAAGTTCTACTCCTCACACACACTCACACACCAAGATTTAAACTTCTTGTGTTGCTTTCATTGTCCAGTGAAGGTTGTAGATGCAAGCTGCTGCGTTTGAGGTGTATGGAAGCCAATTTCCGCCACTTTATGAGATAGCTAAGTCATAATTATGAGATGCTAAGTCATAATTATGAGATAGTAAGTCGAAATGATGAGATAAGTCATAATTATGAGATAGTAAATCGAAATTATGAGATAATAAGTCATGATTATGAGATACTAAGTCATAATTATGAGATACTAAGTCATAATTATGAGATACTAAGTCATAATTATGAGATACTAAGTCATAATTATGAGATACTAAGTCATAATTATGAGATACTAAGTCGAAATTATGAGATACTAAATCGAAATTATGAGATACTAAGTCATAATTATGAGATACTAAGTCGAAATTATGAGATACTAAATCGAAATTATGAGATACTAAGTCATAATTATGAGATACTAAGTCATAATTATGAGATACTAAGTCGAAATTATGAGATACTAAATCGAAATTATGAGATACTAAATCGAAATTATGAGATACTAAGTCATAATTATGAGATACTAAATCGAAATTATGAGATACTAAGTCATAATTATGAGATACTAAATTGAAATTATGAGATAGTTAAAGCGTTAATCTCATAATTTCGATTTAGCTATCTCATAATTATTTTTCTAAAGTGGCGGAAATGGGCTTCCATAGAGGTGTCAATCAGATGAGTCTGGAACTTTCTCTGTTGATTACAATGATGATGTTTAACTGTCTCAAATTTCCAAGAACTGGCAAAAGTTGCTGGATGAATTTTGGTTTGACCTTTCCAGTCCATTCCTGGTTGGACTATGTAGCAGATCAGAGGCAGTTTATTGTCCAGTTATGCAACCCTGACATGTCCTGGTGTAAACATACAGGTGATAGGTGTGTCTGCAGTGAACATCTCTGCAACGTCAGCAGCATTATACGTAGAGCAGCGACGATTACTCAATTCACTGATTAGCTGTCAAAGTAATCATCAACTGTTCTGTTTATCATTTGAAGTCCAAACCATCTGATTCCAGCTTCTTAACCCTCCTGTTGTGCTCAGGTCAAGGAAGGAAGGAAGGAACGAAGGAAGGGAGGAAAGAGGAAGGAAGGAATTGGGGAAAGAAGGAAATGAGGAAGGAACGAAGGAAGGGAGGAAAAGAGGGAGGGAGGAAGGAAGGAAATGAGGAAGGAACGAAGGAAGGGAGGAAAGAGGAAGGAAGGAAGTGGGGAAAGAATGAAATGAGGAAGGAACAAAGGAAGGGAGGAAAGGAGGAAAGAAGGAAGGGAGGAAAAGAGGAAGGAAGGAAGGAAATGAGGAAGGAAGTAATGAAGGAAGGAAGGAAGGACGAAAAGAGGAAGGAAGTAAGGAGAGCATGAAGGAATTGAGGAACCATCAAAAGAGATGGGGTCAATTTGACCCGGGAGCACAACAGGAGGGTTAAATATGATTATGTTCTAGATTTTTTAGTCCTCTATGACGGTAAACTGAATATCTTTGAGACATTTGGACTTCTAGAAATACTGAACCACACCTTTCACCATTTTATGGACCAAATGGCCAATCAATTAATTGAGAAAACAATCTACAGATGGATTGATAATGAAAGAAATGTTTAGATGCAGCACTAATCACATGTTTCTGTCTGCAGAACATGCAGCTGGAGAGCTGTGAGCAGCAGCAGATGGATTCCTTCATCCAGCAGCTGGAGTTCCTGCAGCAGAGAGCAGACAGTCTATGCAGTGATCTGGACTCGGCGATGCAGGCTATAGCTCAGCAGGCTGCAAATCATCAGGACCTGCTGGATGTCAAGAACCAGCTGGAGAACGAGATACAGAACTACCGGATGCTGCTGGAAGGACGAGGCTGCCAGTGGTAATGACAATACAGACATACACACTGATCTGACCATCATCATCATCGTCAGTCCACCAGATTGAGGTTTTGCTTATTATAGGACAGAGCACCCTACAAATCAGCTAATTAATTAGATTATCCTCTTACATGACATATATAACCTTAGACCCTTGATTCGATGAGGAGAAACTGAACAGAAAAAAAACTCATTCATTTCTGGTACAGTATAAAAATCAAACCATATTCAAAACATACTAGATTTTTCAGGCTCAAGTCTCTTGTAATGTTTGTCACATTACTGTTTTGAGGTAATGCTCTTAAAGTGCATTACAATGGTAATGATATTGTAAAGGTTTTAGTATAAAATGTATGAAAAAAAACCTTCACCTTTATAAAAAACACATCAGAGTGATTCATTCATTTTCATATTAATCCAAAATCAATAAGTTAGTCTATAGTATCTTAATTCTCATTTCTCGATTTGCTTTCCTGTTTGAGGAATGTCTCACTAAAACCAGACATATATGATTTGGAAATACTAGCTAAAGCTCAATGAATACAAACAATTTATAATCGTCTTGAAAAAAACCCAATTCTTTTAAAGATTGAACTTTTAAAAGTCTGATAATCACCACAATAGTTTTGCCATTCCTGTTTTTTATAGACTAACTTGATAAAAGGAAACACTGTGCTGAATTCTTTGTTGATTTGTCTTATTTTTTTTATCTGGCTTTTTCTCAAATAAGCTTCTTTTTGTGGTTTTGATGCTTCTGCTGTTGGTTTCAAATCAAATCCCCCAAACTGTTGATCAGGCTGGCCCCAAATGATCAGTATTAGGCTCCTTACTATTTGCTCTGTACATAAATCACATTTATTTTCAACTTCAGCACAGTAATACCATCTTGTGTGCCATCAGCCCTGCTGCAGACCAACCAGGCCTTTCCTGGATCAGTCTGCTTTTGATGACATCCAGACCTCTCTGTTTGATTTAAAGCTTGTTCTAAACTCAAAAAGACTAAATGTGTGCATTTCACAGGAGCATAAATCATTGATGTTCCCACACCTATCCATGCTCTAAATGGAGAACTAATTGACGCAGTGCACCACTATAAATACTCAGGACTTTAGACAGCAGATTGTCCTCCACAACTCGTGTCAAACATCTTGCTCAAACACGAAAACTTCAAATTGTATAATAATTATGTCATAAAAATAATAATAATTATTATTATTATATCCTTTTGTCCATAGGGTCTGCAAGCCTGCTGATATGTCTTTCTGTGCTCCTTCCAATACTGCTGCCTTCAGTTTTCTGGGAGGAAATTTAAATATGGGTGCAGTTCAGACTAAAGGTTACATCGGAACAGTCCAGCACACACCCGTATACACCCCGCTCTCCGGAACAGTGACCAGAGTTGAGTCAGTCAGGGTCCAAAGCAACTCACCACTGACACTGATTAACACTTCAAATCTGACTGGCTGTCAGTCTGAAAATCAGACAACAGGAGTTCTTTCTGATAGGACAAATAGGGTATCAACATCGACCAACAGGTGGAGCAGCCTTGTAGAAGATAAAGCTCAGGCTATAGATCCTGAGTCTCTTAGTTTGAAACAGACTATCACAGGGGTTGGTTTAAAAGAAGGGACAAGCACTAAAAAAGAGATCGCTGAGACCATTACCGGTGCACATGTAAAGCAAGAAACACATTTCATAACACAAATTGATGATAAGAACAAAAAAGAGGTAAAGGTAGAGGGTACTTCACTCAACATAAAAGAGGATGTAGTTGTAGCGTCCGGGCTTCCAACTGCTTCATCTTGCAGTGCAAACAGCAGTGACATCTCTGTCAGAGAGAGTTTAACTTCAAGTGCAGGGACTTTGAGGAAATCCGTGACAATGAGCAGGTGGAGCACCCTTTTAGAGCCTGAAGTCCACTCTGTAGATCACAATGTGGTTAATGAATCCGTTAGCACTCAGATTAGCCAGGGAGTTGAGGAAAGCTCTGTTGCTTCTTTGAAGCTGGAGACTAAAGCAGAAGTGGTCAGAGATGCAGGTGAAGTCACTGTTACAACATCTGAAGTGTCTGAGGACAAAGTCTCCTGTGAGGTGACTCTGATTGATGACAAGAAGAAAGAAGAGGTAGAGTTAAAGGTAGAGGGTACTTCAGTTGTCCATGGATTAGAACAGAGCTTGTCCATGGGCAAACAGGATGATGTGAAGAAGGATGCAGATGTGGTGTCCACCACTCTAACTGCTTCATCCTGTACCATAGAGAGAAATGACAACCTCAACAGTAAGACTGCAAGTGCAGGGACTTTGAGGAAATCTGTGACAACGAGCAGGTGGAGCACCCTTTTAGAACCAGTTCCCTCTACAGATCACAATCTGGTTAATGAATCAGTTGTTAGCACTCAGATTAGCCAGGGAGTTGAGGAAAGCTCTGTTGTGTCTTTGAAGTTGGAGACTAAAACAGAAGTGGTCAGAGATACAGGTGAAGTCACTGTAACCGCATCTGAAGTGTCTGGATCTGAAGGGGTTCAGGACAAAGTCTCCTGTGAGGTGACTCTGATTGATGACAAGAAGAAAGAAGAAGTAGAGGTAAAGGTAGAGGGTACTTCAGTTGTCCATGGATTAGAACAGAGTTTGTCCATGGGCAAACAGGATGATGTGAAGAAGGATGCAGATGTGGTGTCCACCACTCTAACTGCTTCATCCTGTACCATAGAGAGAAATGATAACCTCAACAGTAAAACTGCAAGTGCAGAAACCTTGAGGAAATCTGTGACAATGAGCAGGTGGAGCACCCTTTTAGAGCCTGAAGTCCACTCTGTAGATCACAATGTGCTTAATGAATTAGTTGTTAGCACTCAGATTAGCCAGGGAGTTGAGGAAAGCTCTGTTGTGCCTTTGAAGCTGGAGACTAAAGCAGAAGTGGTCAGAGATGCAGGTGAAGTCACTGTAACAGCATCTGAAGTGTCTGAGGACAAAGTCTCCTGTGAGGTGACTCTGATTGATGACAAGAAGAAAGAAGAAGTAGAGGTAAAGGTAGAGGGTACTTCAGTTGTCCATGGATTAGAACAGAGTTTGTCCACGGGCAAACAGGGTGATGTGAAGAAGGATGCAGATGTGGTGTCCACCACTCTGACTGCTTCATCCTGTACCATAGAGAGAAATGACAACCTCAACAGTAAGACTGCAAGTGCAGGAGCTTTGAGGAAATCAGTGACAATGAGCAGGTGGAGTACCCTTTTAGAGCCTACGGTTCCCTCTGTAGATCACAATCTGGTTAATGAATCAGTTGTTAGCACTCAGATTAGCCAGGGAGTTGAGGAAAGCTCTGTTGTGCCTTTGAAGCTGGAGACTAAAGCAGAAGTGGTCAGAGATACAGGTGAAGTCACTGTAACAGCATCTGAAGTGTCTGGATCTGAAGGGGTTCAGGACAAAGTCTCCTGTGAGGTGACTCTGATTGATGACAAGAAGAAAGAAGTAGAGGTAAAGGTAGAGGGTACTTCAGTTGTCCATGGATTAGAACAGAGTTTGTCCATGGGCAAACAGGATGATGTGAAGAAGGATGCAGATGTGGTGTCCACCACTCTGACTGCTTCATCCTGTACCATAGAGAGAAATGACAACCTCAACAGTAAGACTGCAAGTGCAGAAACTTTGAGGAAATCTGTGACAATGAGCAGGTGGAGCACCCTTTTAGAGCCTACAGTTCCCTCTATAGATCACACTGTGGTTAATGAATCAGTTGTTGGCAGTCAGATTAGTCAGGGAGTTGAGGAAAGCTCTGTTGTGCCTTTGAAGCTGGAGACTAAAGCAGAAGCTGTCAGAGATGCAGGTGAAGTCACCATAACAGCATCTGAAGTGTCTGGATCTGAAGGGGTTCAGGGTGGAGTCTCCTGTGAGGTGACTCTGATTGATGACAAGAAGAAAGAAGAAGTAGAGGTAAAGGTAGAAGGTACTTCAGTTGTCCATAGATTAGAACAGAGTTTGTCCATGGGCAGTGAGTCCAAAAGAAAACAAGATGATGTGAAGAAGGACGCAGATGTGGTGTCCACCACTCTAACTGCTTCATCCTGTACCATAGAGAGAAATGACAACCTCAACAGTAAGACTGCAAGTGCAGGAGCTTTAAGGAAATCTGTGACAATGAGCAGGTGGAGCACCCTTTTAGAGCCTACAGTTCCCTCTGTAGATCACAATCTACTTAATGAATCAGTTGTTGGCACTCAGATTAACCAGGGAGTTGAGGAAAGCTCTGTTGTGTCTTTGAAGCTGGAGACTAAAGCAGAAGCTGTCAGAGATGCAGGTGAAGTCACTGTAACCGCATCTGAAGTGTCTGAGGACAAAGTCTCCTGTGAGGTGACTCTGATTGATGACAAGAAGAAAGAAGAAGTAGAGGTAGAGGGTTCTTCAGTTGTCCATGGATTAGAACAGAGCTTGTCCATGGGCAAACAGGATGATGTGAAGAAGGATGCAGATGTGGTGTCCACCACTCTAACTGCTTCATCCTGTACCATAGAGAGAAATGACAACCTCAACAGTAAGACTGCAAGTGCAGAAACCTTGAGGAAATCTGTGACAATGAGCAGGTGGAGCACCCTTTTAGAGCCTACACTTCCCTCTATAGATCACAATGTGGTTAATGAATCAGTTGTTGGCACTCAGATTAGTCAGGGAGTTGAGGAAAGCGGTGTTGTGTCTTTGAAGCTGGAGACTAAAACAGAAGCTGTCAGAGATACAGGTGAAGTCACTGTAACAGCATCTGAAGTGTCTGGATCTGAAGGGGTTCAGGACAAAGTCTCCTGTGAGGTGACTCTGATTGATGACAAGAAGAAAGAAGAAGTAGAGGTACAGATAGAGGGTACTTCAGTTGTCCATGGATTAGAACAGAGTTTGTCCATGGGCAGTGAGTCCAAAAGAAAACAAGATGATGTGAAGAAGGATGCAGATGTGGTGTCCACCACTCTGACTGCTTCATCCTGTACCATAGAGAGAAATGACAACCTCAACAGTAAAACTGCAAGTGCAGAAACCTTGAGGAAATCTGTGACAATGAGCAGGTGGAGCACCCTTTTAGAGCCTGAAGTCCACTCTATAGATCACACTGTGGTTAATGAATCAGTTGTTAGCACTCAGATTAGTCAGGGAGTTGAGGAAAGCTCTGTTGTGTCTTTGAAGCTGGAGACTAAAGCAGAAGTGGTCAGAGATGCAGATGAAGTCCCGGTTATAGTATCTGAAGTGTCTGGATCTGAAGGGGTTCAGGACAAAGTCTCTTGTGAGGTGACTCTGATTGATGACAAGAAGAAAGAAGAGGTAAAGGTAGAGGGTACTTCAGTTGTCCATGGATTAGAACAGAGCTTGTCCATGGGCAAACAAGATGATGTGAAGAAGGATGCAGATGTGGTGTCAACCACTCTAACTGCTTCATCCTGTACCATAGAGAGAAATGACAACCTCAACAGTAAGACTGCAAGTGCAGAAACTTTGAGGAAATCCGTGACAATGAGCAGGTGGAGCACCCTTTTAGAGCCTACGGTTCCCTCTATAGATCACAATGTGGTTAATGAATCAGTTGTTAGCACTCAGATTAGTCAGGGAGTTGAGGAAATCTCTGTTGTGTCTTTGAAGCTGGAGACTAAAGCAGAAGCTGTCAGAGATGCAGGTGTAGTCACTGTTACAGCATCTGAAGTATCTGGATCTGAAGGGGTTCAGGACAAAGTCTCCTGTGAGGTGACTCTGATTGATGACAAGAAGAAAGAAGAAGTAGAGGTAAAGGTAGAGGGTACTTCAGTTGTCCATGGATTAGAACAGAGTTTGTCCACGGGCAAACAGGATGATGTGAAGGAGGATGCAGATGTAGGAGTCGGCCTTGCAACTGCATCATCCTGTGCTATAAACAGCAATGACATCCTTGCCACAGAGAGCATCACTGCACAGAATACAGAGATTTTGAAGGTAGTAGAGGTCAATAAGGAAGAGGTAGTCTCTGGCTTCCATATTACAGATGGGGTAAAGGTGACAAATCTAACAGATTGTGATGTGATCGTGAGTTCATGTAATGGTGAAAAGCCTGTGAGCACAACAGTGTCTGTCACATGTCCCATAGAGACAGAAGTATGTACAGTTGACCCAAAAACAAATTTAAGCCAAAATGACCTGGAAACACGTCAGAGTGAAGTTGAGGCTAAAGTGGGTCTTAGTCAGATTGGTGAAGAAGAAGATGATGAAATATGCCAGAATCTAACTGAGGCAAGTGCATTGGCTAGACCAGTTGAGAAATTCGTTCTCTCGACAACAGTGGTAAACCAGTCCATATCATTTAGTAAAGATAAAGATAAAGAGGACAGAAATAGAAAGGTCTCTTCTTCGGGGAAAGGTGGAAAACGTTTGCGTTTTGAATCATTCGATGGCAAGTCAGTTGGCAGTCCAGTCACCAAGCATAGTTCAGACCAGAAACAGACTTCCAATATGGGTGGTGAGAAGATGGTTCATGGTGGCATTCTTGGACGTACAAGATTACCCAGCAAAGAGAGTGAAGAAAACCAGGGCGGGAAGTT
>JAJDFG010000792.1:75000-77577 GCA_021039105.1 Scomber colias
AAGAATGAAGGAAAGGAGGAAGAACGAAGGAAGGAGGGAAGGAAAGGAGGGAGGAAGGAAGGAGTGACGTCATTTTGCTATGTAATCCTCCATACTGAAAAAAGGCCAAGTAACACCTGCCACACTGAGCTAGTTGACCTATCGACGATGCTGAGGAATGGAGGAATGAAGGAAGGAAAGGAGGAGTGAGGGGGAAGGAAAGGAGGAGGAAGAAGGAAGGAAGGAGGGAAGGAAGAAGGAAGAAAAGGAGGAAGGAAGAAAGAATGAAGGAAAGGAGGAGGAAGAAGGAAGGAAGGAGGGAAGGCAGGAAAGGGAAGGAGGGAGGAAAGAAGGAGTGAGGGGGAAAAGGAAGGGAGGAAGGATGGAAGGAAGGAATGAGAGGGAGGAAGGAAGGAAGGAAGAAGGAAGAAAAGGAGGAAGGAAGAAAGAATGAAGGAAAGGAGGAAGAAGGAAGGAAGGAGGGAAGGAAGGAAGGGAAGGAGGGAGGAAAGAATGAAGGAAAGGAGGAAAGCAAAGAGGAAGAAGGAAGGAAGGAGTGAGGGGGAGGAAGGAAGGAAGGAAGGAAGGAAGGAAGGAAGGAAGGAAGGAAGGAAGAAAGAATGAAGGAAAGGAGGAAGAAGGAAGGAAGGAGGGAGGGAGGAAGAAAGAATGAAGGAAAAGGATGAAGGAAAGGAGGAAGAACGAAGGAAGGAGGGAAGGAAGGAAGGAAGGAAAGGAGGAGGAAGGAAGGAGTGACGTCATTTTGCTATGTAATCCTCCATACTGAAAAAAGGCCAGACAAGAAGGAAAAAAAAAGGATGACTTGCCGACTTGCTCACTGTAGTTGTAGCTTACTGTCACTTATTCTGCAGCTAATGAGTCGTAATAAGAATCACTGGGATCAGAGCGCCCCCTGCCATGGGTTAGGGTTAGCACACGAAACACGCTACAAACACTGTACATTATATCATCAGCTAAACTATGGACATTTAGTTCATATAGTAAAAGTGAACATTAATTAATAGCGACATACAGAGAGACAGATGTACAGCTGTACTGTCTCATAGCATAGCATGCCAGCGCAGACCCAGGGATATCAGGGGTGTCAAACATGCGGCCCATGGGCCAGAACCGGCCCGCCCGAGGGCTGCAATCCGGCCCACTTTCGTTCCTGTGTTCTTTTCCTTCCTTCCATCTGTCCTTCCTTCCTTTCTTCCTTCTGTCCTTCCTACCTTTTTTCCCTCTGTCTTTCCTTCCTTTCTTCCTTCTGTCCTTCCATCTGTCCTTCCTCCCTTTCTTCCTTCTGTCCTTCCTACCTTTCTTCCTTCTGTCTTTCCTCCTTCTTTCTTCCTTCTGTCTTTCCTACCTTTTTCCCTCCTTCCTTTTGCTTGTCTTTCCTTCCTTCCCTTCTTCCTTCCTTCCTTCCTTCCTTCCTTCCTTCCTTCTTTCCTTCCCTCCGGTATTCTCTTCCTTCTTAACCCTCTTTTCCTTCCTTCCTTCCTTCCATCTTTTTAATGATCCGGCCCACATGAGATCAAATTGGTCTGTATGCGGCCCTTGAATGAAAATGAGTTTGACACCCCTGGTTTATACCATTGATTGCGTGTGGTGTCGTGCGTCATTGTGTTCGTGCACCAGGTCAAGTTGACCTAACATGTCAGCCCAACCCGGCACGTTCAGGCTAATATTCAGTTCCTGGAATTCTATTCATAAGTGATGATGGTGACCAGATCTCCCTGGGAATATTAGACATGGTGAAAAACTCTCCTTACAAGGAGCTGATGTAATAAACATGGTAAGGCCTGTTGAGAATCTACTAAACTGACCTTCGCCTCTACTGGTGTTTTCCTCATTCTCACTTCTTTTTTTTGTGATCAACTTTTTATTGACACCATGTAGGCCATTCAAATAAAAGCGTACACTTTGCTCATTATATATGTGCAAGAAAACAGGTGTTTACAAAATAGTGTGCAGAGTACTCATCAGATGGTGAAACAAGGAAAAAACACCTATACACCGAACAAGATAAGGAAACCCCCCCCCTCCCCCTCATCCCCATGCGCCCACCCAGCGGTCTCAAAACAAACAGGGAGGGAAAAAAAACAAAAAAAACACAACTCATCCCCTATCTATCTGGTCCTCATTCTCACTTCTGATACACACACATGCAGTGTCTGCCTCTACAACCTCAAGCCCCACCCAAGAGCTTTTCAGGGCCGAACGGAGTACCTAACCCTGGAATAGGTACTTCGTTGGCCCCCCGTAAAAGTTCCTGTAAATGGCGCTGTGTGAGGGAGGTTCCTGCAGTGGAGACACGCACCGACGAGACTGGCCCCGTAAAATGACCCCGAAGTTCCTGCAGTGGAAACGCACCTTATATCCACAGACTGTATATAAGAAACAAACGTAACATCCGTGACGTCACCCATGGTTTGTGGACTGCTGCTCGGAAGCCAATAGTTTCTAATCTAGGCAGCGCCATCTTGAAAATTTCAGGTGCATGCTGGGAAAAAAGAACACGGATTCTACTTATATGGGCATGAGGCGGAGTCATGGGCGGATGCGGGGAGGTTGCTATGGTTACGAGGACTGGATCTG
>JAJDFG010000793.1:0-77545 GCA_021039105.1 Scomber colias
AATTAGTTTGAGCTGTATTTTATTAGTCTATGCTTAAATGTATTATTGCAGTGTATGAAACATATATTGATGTTTAAAGCAGTGTAACTTGTCACATATAAATTACTAAGAATCTTGTTTAGCTTATTGCATTAGAGTAAAGTGTAAATAAAATGTGTTACTTTTTCATTAATGCATTAAAACTATCATTTCAGATGCCTCGCAAGAAGTCCTTCCGTCGTTCCCAGGCAGCCAGGAGGAGGGTGGAGGACCAGCGCATCACCATGATGGGTCCTCAGCATGAGCCTTCCTGTGGCACCGTTGCACGTATGTAGCCAACTATTATTTTAATTAAGGTTTTCTTTGAATGTATGGAAAGTGTCAATTGTTTTGTTGTATATTGGAATGTTTGTGTATGTTTGAATATGTAATAATTATTATTGTTGTGTTTATCTAGGTCGTGGCAGTGGCTGGCGTCACAAGGTGAAGGAATGGCCGACTTCTCTGCTGACAGGCCGTCAGCACAAGTTGGTCATTCCAGCTGTGTCTCCTGGCAAGAAGGTATGATATTCATATTTCAAATTATCTGCTCTGAAAATCATTATAACATATTTTCTGACACTAAAAAACATTTTTGTGTGTTGTTTCAGTTGGTGCTTCTTGTCGGTGACTCGCATCTGCGAAGCCTCGCAGATGAGATCGTGCCAATGCCTGAGGGGTGCTTGTCCTTTGCTTTCTTGTCAGTGCCGGGGGCCTGTGCAGCTCAGTTGCGGACCGAGGTGCTGAACGCTACAGTTCCTCGGGTCCCTGACTTGGTCTGTGTCATGGCTCCCAGCAACAACTTGACTGCGAGCCGGACAGTGGACGAGGGCCGAGCCGACTTCGCCAGGTACCTGGAGAGTGTCTGCTCACGCTGGCCTAAGGTAAGCTATATTTTCTCAATCTAATGATTATTATTATTGCTGTTTTGATGTTTGCTTTTATAATAATGTTTATACTTTGAGTAGTCAGCTATAGGAGGGAGAGAGGCTGCTGCTGAAGGCAAGCTGCTTCAGCAGGGGTAGTTCCATGTGTCTGTGTTTTACATTTGTGCTGAGTTTACTAATCAATTTTTTGTTTTACACTGAGTACGTGCTGAACACTATAGTGGCTACTTGCAGAGAGTAAAGGAGCACTGGTACAAAAGGCTAAGCCAGTGCAATATAAAGCATCAGTAACTGAGAGCTGTGCATGTTTTTGTGTAGCTACAAAACATGTTACTTGAACTATGTTGACGGAATTTATATTAGCAGCAGCTTGTACCACAAATTCATGTGATTGTAAAAATACATTTACTTTTGTAATTACAATTTGATTGGATTTTATTTCTCTAGGTGATCGTCATGGATTTCGTGCCGCGGTTGGTGGTCGATGAGGAGCTCCAGGGCCACTTTCGTATCGCCTTCTGTCAAGTCGCTGCAAGCATGGGTATGTTTACAAAAGACAAAAAAATAGCCTTAATGAAAATTTTGTTGTGTTAAATGTAGGCATTTTATATGTGTATTTTTTTTTTTGTTGTAGGTGTCCCGTACATCCATCTTGCAGATGACTTCCCCACGCGGCGTGTGGACATGTGGTGCAGAGACGGCGTAAGTAGAATGTTGTGATATGTATGTTTTTGGATTTCAAATGAGTCTCAAATATGTGATTGTATATTCATTTAACATGTGTTTGTTTTTGCAGGTCCACTTGAGTGACGACTGCGGGATGCCTATCCTTGCTCAGTTGCTGTGGATGGCTGCCTACCACCAGCTGGCGACGCCGCCACCGGAGTCTCAGGTGCCCCGCACCACGTCCCCCAGGTCAGCGGTGCCGAGACGTCTTCCACAAGTGGTCGTCAAGGGGGAGATTGTCGCACGGCGTCAGTCAGACCCCTTCGACTGGGCGCTTGTGGAGGGGCGTGGGAAGGTAATGTTGTTGAAACTTCATGACAAAAATTAACATTAAATAACATTTGCCATAGTCATACTGTCTTTGTTAAATGGAAATATTTATCTTTACAGAGGAAGTGCTCCAGGGAGGATGAATCATGTGATGCAGCCCAACGTGGGATTCCCATTCTACGGGTTAGTGTATTTGTCTTATGCTTTAAAGTAATGGTTGATATTTTTAGTGATCATGTGTGTTCTATGCCAACATGACTTGTGAGTAATAGACTGTCTACATTTTTCTTTTTGTCTTGAAGGAGTGTTTCATCCCACTGAACCCAATCCGATTCAGCCCCGCTGTGATGGATGCGTTGGACAGGGCCGCTCCATCCACTCTGTCCAGCCCTGTGTGCACTGCGCCACCTGGCAAGAAGGTAATTTATATACAAAGTATACGTGTTGGTGAAAGCTTCATATTGTTTACTATAGTAATACATTGTAAATGAATTGTCATTTGTACATTAGATGTGAATTAATGTTTTCATATTCATGTTTTTCTTTTAGAAACCGCGCATGGACTGTCAGCCCAAAGCAGCCACTTCCAAGAGGAGACAGGCTCTGCAGCAGGTTAGTAGTAATTTAATGCAACATTTGATTATTTGTCATGACATTTTTGTTTGTATGATATGCTGAATGAAAGCATGGAAAAATATGTGGGTGTAGTTGGGGAATCATTTTTTTTGATCTCCTGTTCTAGGTGAAGACTGTTGTCAAGTCTGTTCCTGTGGAAGTGGTGGCGACGCATAGAGAGGTTCCTGTTTCCTGCGTCACAGGTATTATTCACTTTAGTAGTAATAATTGTATTTTCCTGATTAGCATTAACTGAAGTTATTGATGAACAGCACTTTGTGTTCCAAAACATGTGTGTTAACTATGTCACCTGTGTTCTCAGAGTCATCGCCCCCCAGCCCTGTGGACCTGGTCGTGACTCAGACAACTGCTCCCACTGCCTGTGTCACAGGTAGTATCCATCAGTTCTAATGCTTGTAATTAGCATTAACTTAAGTTATTGATGGACAGCACTTGTTTGAAAATATGTTTATTAACTATGTCACATGTGTTCTCAGAGTCATCGCCTTCCAGCATGATGGAGGAAGACTTCCCTAGATGCATCAATGGTAAGACAGATTTTGATTCTTCTTGTTCAGGTTCAGTGAGTTCTAACAGTGTTATTGATAAGAACCAACACTGTACACCTGCAGAGTTGCAATGGATTAGGGGGAGCTTTCATCAGGGCAATAAAAGATTTAAGTACCCAGGGCGTCAGTGTATGGCCATTGCTTTAGCAAGCTTGGCTAAACACACAGTCAAGAGTGTATTTTCGTGGCAATCATGTGTTTTGGATAAAGTTCTTCATCTAGGTGATGAGTTGTACACATTTTTGCGTGATAACAACAGGATCGGTGGTACGTCTGAGATCTTGTGTGTTCCTGAATTGCCAACCCAGTACGTTTTTAACAATCAGCAGTTTACATTTGACTATGGTAGTGACTATGTAAGTGGTGTGGTCAATGTAGTTGCTGGAGAATTTGTTGAGAATGGTTGTTACACCTCTCTCCTAGACGGATTGGAGAGGATGCTTGGTAAGTATAGCACGTGCTTACTGACCCTGGGTGGTACTACATGCGCACTTATTAGCCAGAACAATAGATATGCTCTTGTCGATTCGCACGCACGCAGCCGTGCTGGACTGGTCAGTGTTGAGGGCCTCAGTATAGTTGCATATTTTACTTGTGTTAGGGACGTGCACAAGTATGTATGCAATTTGGCCACCTCACTGAATGCAAGTCACAAAGCATTTGAGATAGCTGGTGTGCGTGTGTTTCACGTAGAGCTTGATGATGTTCCTGCTGATGATGCACAGGTTGTTGTTAGTGATGAAGCTCCTGATGATGATGTTGTAGCTGTTAGTGGGGATGGTCCTGTTAATGATACAGATGTTGTGTTTGTTAGTGGGGATGGTCCTACTGATGTAGTTGGTAGTGATGAATGTCTTGTTAATGATACAGATGTTGTGTTTGCTAGTGGGGATGGTTGTCTTGATGATGTTGTGGTTGGTAGTGTTGATGAACCAGATGTTGTGTTTGTTTGTCATGACATTTGCAAACGGCTGCAGTTTGATCCCCTCAGTAAGGAGGTTGCCCAGTCAGTTTGTAAACGAGTAAATGTAGAGTTTGACAGGGTTGATAAGGTAGTGTTTCCAGGAGTAGGTTTGTTAGGGTCTCCTTGTAAGAAGGAGAACATAGTGGCTGATGGGAACTGTTTCTTTAGGGCAGTGTCTGTAGCTGTGAGTGGAACACAGAAAAGTCATAGAAAGATTAGACTCGCTGTTGTGAAGCATCTTGAAAAGAATGCATCACAATACAATAGTCTTTTGAGAAGTGACTATTCTACAGTGGCAGATTATATCATAAAGTCAAAAATGCGTTATGTTGGCAGTTGGGCAACAGAGGTGGAGATTCAGGCAGCGGCAGATTGTTTAGGGGTAAATATTTTTACATTCTGTGATGGTAGATGGCTAGAATATAGCTGTAAGTTTAATGGTTTGTCTACACAGGGGATTTATTTGGAAAATGTTAATAGTAACCATTTTGAAACAGTTGTTTGTGTTTATGACCCGGAACTGCAGAGGTGCCATGGTTTGTGTAATGTCAGTAGTTTAGATTGTAAAGTTTATGACATGAGACAACGTCGTACTGTACAGAGTAGTACATTGGAAAGTCCACCCTGTAACACAGTTAAAACAGTTTGTGTAGATGGGAATACTAATAGTTGTTCAAAGTATTTGCGAAGTAAGAGGACATTACAAATAAAATTGAAATATCAGGATAATATACTGACTAGGGAGAAGATTAAGGAAAATTGTAAAAAGAAATATCATGATAATGTTTCGCATAGGGGAAAACTACTACAAAACCTTCAAAAGAAATATGGTGAAAATTTGTTACACAGGGAAATAGTTAAGAAGGAGATAAGAAGGAAATATCGTGAGGATGTGTTGTATCGCGGGAAATTGAAAGAAATCATGAAAAAAAAATATCATGAGGATGTGTTGTATAGGGAAGAGTTGAATAAATCGCATAAAAGAAGATATCAGGACAATTTGCAGCATAGAGAGGAAAAGAAGAAAATGAGTGCTCAAAAATATCACGACAATTTGTTGCATAGAGAGGAAAAGAAGAAAATGAGTGTTCAAAAATATCACGACAATTTGTTGCATAAGGACAAAGTTAAGAAAATGAGTGTTCAAAAATATCACAAAAATTTGTTGCATAAGGACAAAGTTAAGAAAATGAGTGTACAAAAATATCACGAAAATGTGTTGCATAGACAGAATGTGAAAGAAAGTAACAAATTAAGAAGGCAGCACATAAAACAGAAAATGAAGCACTTTGATTTTGTTATGGATCACTTTTTAGACAAAGTTAAGGATGGTCCTGATTTTGTATGTTGTGTTTGTCATAGATTGATGTTTAGACACCAGGTTTTGATCTGTAAAAAAGAAAATTACAGTAAAAACAAAGCATTAAGTGCATTAGCACATAAATGTATAACTGAGGACTACCTTCATAAGTGTAGTAAGGACTGTGTAGTGCCATGTCTATTGATACATAGAAGTCATTTGTGGATATGCTTCACGTGTAAATCAAAGTTGAATAAAGGTGTACTACCACCTGAGAGTTCAATTAATAATTTGAAACTTGATCCTATTCCAGTGGAGTTGGCGTGTTTGAATAGCTTAGAGCAACATTTAATTGCATTGCACATACCATTTATGAAGATGTTGGCTCTGCCTAAGGGAGGTCAGAATGGAGTGCATGGTCCAGTGACATGTGTTCCTGCTAACATTGTGCAGACAAGTCATTTGTTGCCCCGTTCAAATATGGAGGGATCTTTGTTACGCGTGAAGTTGAAGCGTAAATTAACATACAAAGGGCATTATGAGTATCAATTTGTGGATACTATGCGTCTTAGAAATGCTTTGAGGTATTTAAAAGAAAATAATGTGTTTTATAAAGACATTGATTTTAACGAAGACTGGATTAATGAGTTTGTGAAGGAAGAAGATGAAGAGGTTGTAAAGGAAAAGGCTGCTAGTCATGCAGAAGGTGACGCAGCATCTTCAGAAAATGTTGAAGATGAACTTTTACATGACAGACAACAACATTGTATGTTTCAAGACACATGTTTTATGCCGGTAGATATAGGGCAGGAAACACTGGACCAGTACTTTGAGGGAATTTTGAATCTAGCGCCTGCAGAAGGTAACAATCCTGTCAAGTTGCTTTCTGATAAAGAAAATGAAGCCAAATGTTTTCCAGTGTTGTTTCCTCAGGGTCAAAGTGCGTATCATGATAGTAGGCCTACTCCTTTGACATTGTCACGCTACTTGAATAATAGGATTTTGAATGCTGATGGTAGGTTTGCGCGAAATGTTGAATACATCTTTTATGGCCAGTACCTGTCTGAGGTACAGCAGGTAATATCAAATGTGTCAATAGCCTTGCGAAAAGGAAAAGGTCAACCTTCTCAGAAGATACCTGGTCGTAATCTAAAGGATTTTGTGAATGATGAGCAAGCTATGAAGAAATTGTTGGAGTTTAATGATGGGTACCGATTCCTTAAACCGATTCGAGGTACACCATCTTTCTGGCAGGAAGCACAGCGTGGGTTGGTTGCTTGTGTAAGACAGTTAGGTCTGCCTACTTGGTTTTGTTCCTTCTCTTCTGCAGATTTACGTTGGCAAAATTTACTTGGTAGTATTCTTAAACAGGAAGGTAGGACACAGACAGCTGAGGACTTAGAATGGGCAGATCGGTGCAACCTTCTGCGTCGTAATCCGGTCACTGCAGCGCGAATGTTTGATTTCCGCTGGCATGTGTTTTTAAAGGAGGTCCTTATGTCCTCCTCTCAACCAATTGGCAAAATTATTGATTACTTTTATCGGGTAGAATTTCAACAGCGTGGTTCACCACATGTACATTGCTTGTTTTGGATTGAAAATGCACCTAAACTTGATGAAAACACTGACAAAGAAGTAGTTGACTTTATTGATAAATATGTTACGTGTGAGTTACCAACACAAGATGAGACATTATTGGAGATTGTCACATCTGTTCAACAACATTCAAAGCGTCACTCCAAGTCTTGTAAAAAGAATAAAAAGGTTTGTCGTTTCAATTTTCCAAGAGTACCTTCAAATCAAACATTTATTTCCCGTAGCCCAGCAACAGAAGATGCTAGGTGTAAATGTAAACCATTGGATCAATGTACATGTGGTAAACGAGTAGATAAAACAAAGGAACGTATGAAACGTGAGGATGCAGAAGAGATTGTGACCAAAATCAAGAATGCTGTGTTAGATGAACGCAATGCTAATGTGAGTTTTGAAGCTTTGTTGCACTCCTTAGGTATTAATCAGACTATTTTTGAGGAGGCTTATAATTGCATAGCTAAAAAGACCACCATAGTGTTGAAAAGACAGGTTAATGAAGTGTGGGTTAACCAGTATAACAAACCGTCACTGAAATGTTGGAATGCAAATTTAGATATACAGTATATTCTTGACCCTTATGCCTGTATAGTCTATATTATATCTTACATTTCTAAGGATGAGAGACAGCTTGGTTTGTTGTTGGGTAATGCCCAAAAGGAAGCATCAAAGGAAGAGAATGTTAGTGCTAAAGACGCATTGAGAAGTTTGGGAGGTGTGTATTTACACAACCGAGATGTGTGTGCACAGGAGGCTGTGTATAGGTTGAGTGGTATGCATTTGAAAGAATGCTCAAGGAAGGTTGTGTTTGTGCCCACTGGAGACAATATAGTTAGGATGAGTTTGCCTATTAGTGTGTTGAGGCGAAAAGCTGATTCTCTTGATTGCACAACTGAAAACATTTGGATGACTGGTATAATTGATCGCTACAAGAACAGGCCAAATGATAGTACATTTGAGGACATGTGTATTGCATTATTTGCATCGGAGTATCGCATTTTAAGTAAAAATGAACACTGCAACCATCGTATTCAGTTAAACAATAATTGTGGATTTGTTGTCAAAAGAACACTTTCACAACCGGCAGTCATTCGATATGCGCGTTTTTCTCAAACTAAAACGCCTGAATTATTTCATCAAAGTATCCTGCAGTTGTTCTTTCCATACCGCACAGATAAGCAGTTAAAGACTCATAAAACTTACGCACAGTTCTATGAAAATGGTATTGTTAGGTTAAGTGATGGCTTGCAGCATCTAGTGAAGGACATTGTAGATCGCAATAGAAGCCAGTTTGAAATCAATGCTGATGAGATCGATGCAATTCAGGAAAGGATTGGGGAAGAGGGTGTGGTTGAAGATGCGTGGGGTGAGTTGTGTTCCGAGCAGGAGGTAGAGCGTTTAGAGTGTGTACAGGAACAGGAAGAGAGAAAGAGAGAGCAGATAGTAGAGGATGATGATGCTGTCAATATTCCAGACTTGGCTGTGAGTAGGGAGAAGGTAATGCATATAGAAAAGAGGAGTAATATTATGTGTAGGACTGATGGCTTGGCTCTTATTAGGTCATTAAATGACACTCAGCAGTGTGTTTTTTATCAGGTTAGGCAGTGGTGTTTAGAAAGAGCTAGAGGGAAGAATCCAGAACCTTTTCATGTTTTTGTTACAGGTGGTGCAGGGACAGGAAAGAGCCATTTAATTAAAGCCATTCAGTATGAGGCAATGAGGTTATTGTCAACAGTCTGTCGTCAACCTGACAATATTTGTGTCTTGTTAACAGCTCCTACAGGGATTGCTGCGTACAATTTGAACGCAACAACCATTCATAGCACATTTAGCATTGGCAAAGATGTTCGCCTTCCCTACGTACCTTTGGGTGAGGAAAAGGTGAACTCTTTGCGTGCTAAATATAGTGATCTTCAAATTTTGATAATTGATGAAATATCAATGGTTGATCACAGACTGTTAACGTACATTCATTGTAGGTTAAGACAGATCAAACAGACAGGTGATGTTGCTCCGTTTGGGAATGTGTGTGTTATCGCTGTTGGAGATTTTTTCCAGTTGCCTCCAGTTAGAGGGAAGCCTCTTTATGAAGAGGAACTTGGAGTCAACCTTTGGTCTAGCCATTTTAAGGTGGTAGAGTTGACAGAAATAGTTAGGCAAAAAGATGGTGAGTTTGCAGCGTTGTTAAATAGAGTCAGAACTCGATCGAAAGAAACTGCAATGTCAGCTAGTGATATTGGAATATTGAAGCGTTGTGAAACCGGTAAAGTCAGCTCAGCTTTACACATTTTTCCAACTAATAGGCAAGTAAATGAGCACAACCGTAGCCAGTTAATGGACAGATGTCCTGATTTTGATGAAATTAATGCTCAGGACCATGAACTTGATAAAAAAACAGGTAAATTAGTGTTGAGACATGGCTCTTACACTAATACCTATAACACATGCTTACCTGAACAGTTGCTGTTAGGTAAGGGTGCACGTGTTATGTTGATTAAAAACATAGATGTTTTGGATGGGCTTGTGAATGGTGTTTGTGGTGTTGTGACAGACATAGTGTATTTAAAGAATAAAGACTTTCCTCACACAATAAATGTTAAGTTTGATGATGGTAATGTAGGTGCACAGAGGAGAAAACATACTGCAAGTAGCTGTGTAGATGGATCCATAGCTATAAAGCCAGAGGAGGAAAAAATATCAAAAAAAGGTGGTTTCCGTCGTCAGTTTCCTTTTAGGCTTGCATGGGCGTGTACTGTACATAAGGTACAGGGTCTCACTGTTGATAGTGCAGTCGTGTCTCTTAAAAAAGTGTTTTGTGCAGGACAGGCGTATGTGGCCTTAAGTCGTGTTAGAAGTTTGTCAGGGTTGGTGATTCAAGATTTTGATGATAAAGCACTTTATTGTAAGAATAATATAAAGGATGCAATGCAGAGTATGCCCCAATATGTTATGGAAAATAACATCAATCATAAATTGGATACAGATACATTCAATGTTTTTTTGATGAATGTACAAAATCTAACTAAACATGTATCAGACTTGGCTTCATGTACACAGCATTTGCAGCTTAACTGCATTGCTGTGACAGAAACATGGCTACCTGCTGCATCTACAGAAGCAGTAAACATTGAGGGCTTCACTTTTCACAGTAGTCCTCGAAGTTTATCTTATAACAGTGACCATCCAGCACTGATTGCACTGCAAGAACAACAACATGGTGGTGTTGGCTTGTACAGTGCACACAATTTGGCATCTAATATTATCCAAATGCCACCATTCAATTTAGAATGTATAGTTTATAATTGGCTACAATATAACCTATTACTAGCAGTAATTTATCGGCCACCATCATATCCAATGTGTCTGTTTAAAGAACACTTACATAAATTACTTGATTGGCTACATCCTAAAAGTAACAATATAGCAGTCATGGGAGATTTTAATGACGATCTCTTGAAATCATCAAATATCTGCAAACTTCTAAAAGACCAAGGATTTGACCAGTTGGTAACGCAGGCAACAACAGAGAAAGGGACTTTGATAGATCATGTTTATGTTCAAACATCAGATTATGAAGTTGAGTGCAAGGTTGTGCCTGCGTATTTTAGTGATCACGAGGCAATTGTTTGCAGTTTTAAATATAAACATGTGTAAAGAGGAAGAGCTGTCACAGTAAGTTTCATAACTTGTGGTATTGCATAAGTGTTTGTTTGTCTTTTATATGTGGTAATTAATGCAAATCAATTTACAATTTAAGGAAATCATGAATTATATGAAATTTACAAAAGTCAATCATGAACATGTATAATATGAAATGAAGTTCATTTTTGCATTAAATTATGTTTGCATGTTTTCATTCATGTTGTAGGTTATGTATGTGTATGTATAATGTTTTGTTATGTTTGTGAAAAAATAAATACAAAATAATATATAAATTAAAACTGCAAGCAGTGATGAACGGGCCCTCGCGCCCCCATGCACCGCCTCGTACGCGCATGCTGTAGCGTGCTGCAGTCACACGGCAGACACAGCGGGCACGTAGACGTCTTGGCACCCGGGCTTGTAATGAATGTTGTGTGATGGGGCTAAGTCACATTGCATGTGTCCACTAGGTGGCGCTAGAGATGACCCGCCAATGACATGTCATGTTGCAGTGTGTGATTTGGAGAACACATCCAGTAAATTTCATGTAAATCGGATGATGTTTGTCATATGAGGCTGACTTCCTGTGTCCAGTAGGTGGCGCTGTGTATTTGACGCAGTATTGATGCATAGATGTGTTCAGGGCGGGACCCTCTACATGTGTGATGAATTTGGTGTAGACGGGACAATGTCTGTAGGAGTTATAAGGACTTCCTGCTTCATGGCGAAGCATCGAAATTGTTTGCACAGCCACGCCCAACAGGAAGAAGTCATAAAAAAGCTTTTGATAACTTGTCATCTCCAATGTCTCAAGATGACTCTGTGTGAATTTGAAGTGGATGGGATGAAATCTCTAGGACTACTGCGTTCAAATATGAGGCCTGGAAATGACCAAAAAACTCACCAAAATTGAGCATGTTTCCCAAGATGGCCGACTTCCTGTTGGACTTAGGGTATGGGTCCAAAAGGCGTTTTTGTGCGTCTGGAGATGATACATAAACCTACCGAATTTCATTCTTCTATGTCAATGGGGAAGTCTGAGGTTCCATTTTGAAATATTCAAGGGGGCGCTATTGAGCCATTTAGTCACGGCCATCCCATTGAAGTATATAGGATGTTAAATGACCCCACTCCAGACGTGTGTGTTGAGTTTCGTTACCGTGGAGGCATCCTTTGCCCCTGAAAAGTGTAATCGTATGTCATGGCGTTGAATGCGTTGTCATGGCAACAGTATTTGATGATGGGTCACGACTTGCAGAATGTAGCATCACCAAGGTCTTATGTCTCAGCTGAGTCAATTTCAGGTGTAAATACTTAAGATTATGGGAGTAATTAGTGAAAGAATGAAGCAAGTGACTTCCTGTTGCCAGTAGGTGGCGCTATGACTGTCACAAAATATGAGACTGCACATGTGTTCAGACTTGGACACTGAACGAGCAAAGTAAATTTGGAAAAGCTCAGACCATGTGGAGTCAAGTTATGAGGGTTTGAATTTTCATGGCGAAGGATCGAAATTCGCCGCGTCACCACGGCAACCAGGAATGACGAGGGAAAAAGCTTTTGATAACTTGTCATCTCCAATGTCTCAAGATGATCCTGTGTGAATTTGAAGTGGAGGGGATGAAGATTATGGGAGTAATTAGTGAAAGAATGAAGCAAGTGACTTCCTGTTGCCAGTAGGGGGCGCTATGACTGTCACTAAATATGACACTGTACATGTGTTCAGACCAGGACGCTGAACAAGCATCTGAAATTTGGAAAAGCTCAGACCATGTGGAGTCAAGTTATGAGGGTTTGAAATTTCATGGCGAAGGATCGAAATTCGCCGCATCACCACGGCAACCAGGAATGACGTGGGGAAAAAGCTTTTGATAACTTGTCATCTACAATGTCTCAAGATGATCCTGTGTGAATTTGAAGTGGATGGGATGAAATCTCTAGGAGTAGTGTGTTCAAATATGATGCCACAATTTGCATTAAAATCAATATTTAGATTCAAAATGGCCGACTTCCTGTTGGTGTTAGGGTATGTGTCCAAGAGACTTTTTGGTGCGTCTTGACATGTTGAACATGTGTACCAAGTTTCGTTTCTCTATGTCAATCTGTCACGAGGGGCTCGCTTTTATTGATTTTGTAGGGGGCGCTAGAGAGCCATTTTGCCACGCCCATTTGTGCAAACCATAAAATATCGAAATTTTCACCGGGTCTGGCTTGCGTGCAAACTTTGGTGAGTTTCAGGGCACGTTCAGGGGGGCAAAAAGGCTGTCGTCGTGCAAGAAAAAGAAAAATAATAATAATTAAAGCTGCAAGCAGCGATGATCGGGCCCAAGCTCCCCCACGCACCGCCCCGTACGCGCATGTCGGTGCGTGCTGCAGTCACACGGCAGACACAGCGGGCACGTAGACGTCTTGACACCCGGGCTCGCAATGAACATTGTGTGATGGGGCTAAGTCACATTGCATGTGTCCACTAGGTGGCGCTAGAGATCACCCACCAATTATATGTCATGTTGCAGTGTGTGATGTGGAGAACACATCCTGTAAATTTCATGTAAATCGGATAATGTTTGTCATATGAGGCTGACTTCCTGTGTCCAGTAGGTGGCGCTGTGTATTTGACACAGTATTGATGCGTAGATGTGTTCAGGGCGGGACCCTCTACATGTGTGATCAATTTGGTGTAGGTGGGACAATGTCTGTAGGAGTTATAAGGACTTCCTGCTTTGTGGCGAAGCATCGAAATTGTTTGCACAGCCACGCCCAACAGGAAGAATTCATAAAAAAGATTTTGATGACTGGCGTTATGTCTTAGCTAAGTCAATTTCAGGTGTAAATACTTAAGATTATGGGAGTAATTAGTGAAAGAATGAAGCAAGTGACTTCCTGTTGCCAGTAGGTGGCGCTATGACAGTCACTAAATATGAGACTGTACATGTGTTCAGACCAGGACGCTGAACAAACATCTGAAATTTGGAAAAGCTCAGACCATGTGGAGTCAAGTTATGAGGGTATGAAATGTCATGGCGAGACATCGAAATTCGCCACGTCACCACGGCAACCAGGAATGACGGACGGAAAAGCTTTAGATAAGTTTTCATCTCCAATGTCTCAAGATGACTCTGTGTGAATTTGAAGTGGATCGGATGAAATCTCTAGGACTAGTTTGTTCAAATATGAGGCCTGGAAATGACCAAAAAACTCACTAAAATATAGCATTTTTCCCAAGATGGCCGACTTCCTGTTGGACTTAGGGTATGGGTCCAAATGGCGTTTTTGTGCGTCTGGAGATGATACATAAACCTACCGAATTTCATTCTTCTATGTCAATCGGGAAGGCTGAGGTTCAATTTTGAAATATTCAAGGGGGCGCTATTGAGCCGTTTAGTCACGCCCATCCCATTGAAGTATATAGGATGTTAAATGACCCCACTCCAGACGTGTGTGTTGAGTTTCGTTACCGTGGAGGCATCCTTTGCCCCTAAAAACTGTAATCGTATTATCATGGCGTTGAATGCGTTGTCATGGCAATGGTATTTGATGGTGGGCCATGAGTTGCAGAATGTAGCATCACCAAGGTCTTACGTCTCAGCTGAGTTAATTTGAGGTATAAATACTTAAGATTATGGGAGTAATCAGTGAAAGACTGAAGCAAGTGACTTCCTGTTGGCAGTAGGTTGCGCTATGACTGTCACTAAATATGAGACTGTACATGTGTTCAGACCGGGACAGTGAACAAGCATATTAAATTTGGAAAAGCTCAGACCATGTGGAGTCAAGTTATGAGGGTTTGAAATTTCATGGCGAAGGATCGAATGCTGAAGGAAATTGTCGGCGCCGCCACGGCCAAACCGGATCCCTAATCAGAAAGTTTTTGATAACTTTTCATCTCCAATGTCTCAAGATGTTTCTGAGTGAATTTGAAGTCGGTCGGATTAAATCTGTAGGACGAGTTCGCTCAAATGCAAGGCGTGGAAATCGCCAAAATCGCAGATTCGATACAAAATGGCCGACTTCCTGTAGGAGTGAGGGTATGGGTCCAAGAGACTTTTTTGTGCGTCTTTACACGATACATATGTGTACCGAATTTCGGTTGTCTAGGACAATCTCAGCGGTGGGGCTCGCTTTTTTGAATTTTCTAGGGGGCGCTACAGAGCCATTTTACCACGCCCATTTATGCAAACCATAAAATATCAAATTTTTCGCCGGGCCGAACATGATTGCACAATTTGGTGACTTTTCAAGCACGTTCAGGGGGGCAAAAAGGCCGTCGTTTTGCCAGAACGAGAATAATAATAATTAAAACTGCAAGCAGTGATGAACGGGCCCTCGCGCCCCCATGCACCGCCTTGTACGCGCATGTCGGTGCATGCTGCAGTCACATGGCAGACACAGCGGAGCACGTAGAAGTCTTGGCACCGGGGCTTGTAATGAACACTGTGTGATGGGGCTAAGTCATATTGCATGTGTCCACTAGGTGGCGCTAGAGATCACCCACCAATTATATGTCATGTTGCAGTGTATGATGTGGAGAACACACCCTGTAAATTTCATGTAAATCGGATAATGTTTGTCATATGAGGCTGACTTCCTGTGTCCAGTAGGTAGCGCTGTGTATTTGACACAGTATTGATGCATAGATGTGTTCAGGGCGGGACCCTCTACATGCATGATGAATTTGGTGTAGACAGGACAATGTCTGTAGGAGTTATAAGGACTGCCTGCCTCATGGCGAAGCATCGAAATTGTCTGCACAGCCACGCCCAACAGGAAGAAGTCATAAAAAAGCTTTTGATAACTGGTGTTATGTCTTAGCTGAGTCAATTTCAGGTGTAAATACTTAAGATTATGAGAGTAATTAGTGAAAGAATGAAGCAAGTGACTTCCTGTTGCCAGTAGGTGGCGCTATGACTGTCACTAAATATGAGACTGTACATGTGTTCAGAGCAGGACCCTGAACAAGCATCTGAAATTTGGAAAGGCTCAGACCATGTGGAGTCAAGTTATGAGGGTTTGGAATTTCATGGCGAGACATCGAAATTCGCCATGTCACCATGGCAACCAGGAATGACGGAAGAAAAAGATTTTGATAACTTTTCATCTCCAATGTCTCAAGATGATTGTGTGTGAATTTGAAGAGGATGGGATGAAATCCCTAGGACTAGTTTGTTCAAATATGATGCCTGGAAATGACCAAAAAATGCACCAAAATTGAGCATTTTTCCCAAGATGGCTGACTTCCTGTTGGACTTTGGGTATGGGTCCAAATGGTGTTTTTGTGCGTCTGGAGATGATACATAAACCTACCGAACTTCATTCTTCTATGTCAATCGGGAAGGCTGAGGTTCAATTTTGAAATATTCAAGGGGGCGCTATTGAGCTGTTTAGCAACGCCCATCCCATTGAAGTATATAGGATGTTAAATGACCCCACTCCAGACGTGTGTGTTGAGTTTCATTACCGTGGAGGCATCCTTTGCCTCTGAAAACTGTAATCGTATTTTCATGGCGTTGAATGCGTTGTCATGGCAACAGTATTTGATGATGGGTCATGAGTTACAGAATGTAGTATCACCAAGGTCTTATGTCTCAGTTGAGTTAAATTCAGGTGGAAATACTTAAGATTATGGGAGTAATTAATGAACAAATGACGCAAGTGACTTCCTGTTGCCACTAGGTGGCGCTATGACTGTCACTAAATATGAGACTGTACATGTGTTCAGACCAGGACACTGAACAAGCATCTGAAATTTGGTAAAGCTCAGACCATGTGAAGTCAAGTTATGAGGGTTTGAAATTTCATGGCGAAGGATCGAAATTCGCCGCGTCACCATGGCAACCAGGAATGACGGGGGAAAAAGCTTTTGATAACTTGTCATCTCCAATGTCTCAAGATGATTCTGTGTGAATTTGAAGTGGATGGGAAGAAAACTGTAGGAGTAGTGCGTTCAAATATGATGCCACAATTTGCAATAAAATCAATATTTAGATTCAAAATGGCCGACTTCCTGTTGGTGTTAGGGTATGTGTCCAAGAGACTTTTTGGTGCGTCTTGACATGATGAACATGTGTACCAAGTTTCGTTTCTCTATGTCAATCTGTCACGAGGGGCTCGATGTTCTTGATTTTGTAGGGGGCGCTAGAGAGCCATTTTAGCACGCCCGTTTGTGCAAACCATAAAATATCAAAATTTTCGCCAGGTCTGGCTTGCGTGCAAACTTTGGTGACTTTTAAGGCACGTTCAGGGGGGCAAAAAGGCCGTCGTTGAGAGAGAAGAAAAAAAAGAATAATTAAAACTGCAAGCAGTGATGAACGGGCCCTCGCGCCCCCATGCACCACCTCGTACGCGCATGCCGGTGCGTGTTGCAGTCACACAGCAGACACAGCGGGCACTAAGACGTCTTGTTACCCGGTCTTGTAATGAATGTTGTGTGATGGGGCTAAGTCACATTGCATGTGTCCACTAGGTGGCGCTAGAGATGACCCACCAATGACACGTCATGTTGCAGTGTGTGATGTGGAGAACACATCCTGTAAATTTCATGTAAATCGGATAATGTTTGTCATATGAGGCTGACTTCCTGTGTCCAGTAGGTGGCGCTGTGTATTTGACGGAGTATTGATGCATAGATGTGTTCAGGGCGGGACCCTCTACATGTGTGATCAATTTGGTGTAGACGGGACAATGTCTGTAGGAGTTATAAGGACTTCCTGCTTCATGGCGAAGCATCGAAATTGTCTGCACAGCCACGCCCAACAGGAAGAAGTCATAAAAAAGCTTTTGATAACTGGTGTTATGTCTTAGCTGAGTCAATTTCAGGTGAAAATACTTAAGATTATGGGAGTAATTAGTGAAAGAATGAAGCAAGTCACTTCCTGTCGCCAGTAGGGGGCGCTATGACTGTCACTAAATATGATACTGTACATGTGTTCAGACTAGGACCCTGAACAAGCATGTGAAATTTGTTAAAGCTCAGACCATGTGAAGTCAAGTTATGAGGGTTTGAAATTTCATGGCGAAGGATCGAAATTCGCCGCGTCACCACGGCAACCAGGAATGACGGGGGAAAAAGCTTTTGAGAAATTTTCATCTCCAATGTCTCAAGATGATCCTGTGTGAATTTGAAGTGGATGGGATGAAGATTATGGGAGTAATTAGTGAGAGAATGAAGCAAGTGACTTCCTGTTGCCAGTAGGTGGCGCTATGACTGTCACTAAATATGAGACTGTACATGTGTTCAGAGCAGGACGCTGAACAAGCATCTGAAATTTGGAAAAGCTCAGCCCATGTGGAGTCAAGTTATGAGGGTTTGGAATTTCATGGCGAGACATCGAAATTCGCCATGTCACCATGGCAACCAGGAATGAGGGAAGAAAAAGATTTTGATAACTTTTCATCTCCAATGTCTCAAGATGATTGTGTGTGAATTTGAAGAGGATGGGATGAAATCCCTAGGACTAGTTTGTTCAAATATGATGCCTGGAAATGACCAAAAAATGCACCAAAATTGAGCATTTTTCCCAAGATGGCCGACTTCCTGTTGGACTTTGGGTATGGGTCCAAATGGCGTTTTTGTGCGTCTGGAGATGATACATAAACCTACCGAGTTTCATTCTTCTATGTCAATCAGGAAGGCTGAGGTTCAATTTTGAAATATTCAAGGGGGCGCTATTGAGCGATTTAGCCACGCCCATCCCATTGAAGTATATAGGATGTTTAATGAACCCACTCCAGACGTGTGTGTTGAGTTTCGTTACCGTGGAGGCATCCTTTGCCCCTGAAAACTATAATCGTATTTTCATGGCGTTGAATGTGTTGTCATGGCAACGGTATTTGATGATGGGTCATGAGTTGCAGACTGTAGCATCACCAAGGTCTTATGTCTCAGCTGAGTCAATTTCAGATGGAAAAATTTAAGATTATGGGAGTAATTAATGAACAAATGACGCAAGTGACTTCCTGTTGCCAGTAGGTGGCGCTATGACTGTCAGTAAATATGAGACTGTACATGTGTTCAGACCAGGACGCTGAAAAAGCATATTAAATTTGGGAAAGCTCAGACCATGTGGAGTCAAGTTATGAGGGTTTGAAATTTCATGGCGAAGCATCGAAATTCGCCGCGTCACCACGGCAACCAGGAATGACGGACGAAAAAGCTTTTGATAACTTTTCATCTCCAATGTCTCAAGATGACTCTGTGTGAATTTGAAGTGGATGGGATGAAAACTGTAGGACTAGTTCGCTCAAATATGATGCCAAAATTGGCATTAAAATCAATACTTTGATTCAAAATGGCCGACTTCCTGTTGGAGTGACGTCATGGTACCCACAGACTTTTTTGTGCGTCTTGACATGATGAACATGTGTACCAAGTTTCGTTTCTCTATGTCAATCTGGGGCGAGGGGATCGATGTTCTTGATTTTGCAGGTGGCGCTAGAGAGCCATTTTGGCACGCCCATTTATGCAAACCATAAAATATCAAATTTTTCGCCGGGTCTGACGAGCATGCAAACTTTGGTGAGTATCGGGGCACGTTCAGGGGGGCAAAAAGCCCGTTGTTTTGGGAGAAAAATAAAAAGCGGAATAATAATAATCCGGGCGATTACAATAGGGCTTCGCGCTGGTCAGCGCTCGGGCCCTAATAATCATGGCAAAAACAATAGGGCTTCGCGCTGGTCAGCGCTCGGGCCCTAATAATCGGTACGATTACAATAGGGCCTTCGCACTGTAGTGCTTGGGCCCTAATAATAATCTTGACAGATACAATAGGGCTTCGCGCTGGTCAGCGCTCGGGCCCTAATAATACAAACAAAGGTTTATTTTTCCTACATTACAACAGCAAACATGTATTGCTAAATACTAGGCCCACTAAACCATGTATTCAAAACTGCACTACTTGTGTAATTTTCCACATTTGGTGAGGACACTATTTAGTAAAATTCTATAATTTGCCGTTGTAATTTAGGTTTTGCTTTACCTTTCATGTTCCCCCAAAAAGCAAAAGGCACTGGTAATGGTACTCCTGGTTTATACTGGGATGGGGTTCAATTCCCTGCAGTGCCCTGCTGATTGGTTAGATATATACATGAAAAGCTATATATTTCTAATTATTATATATATATACATGGACATATATATATATATATATATATATATATATATGTCCATGTCTTTTTTACACAATAGGGTATGATGTGGACAACACGACCTGTACATTTCATATAAATCACATAATTTTTGTTATATGATGCAGACTTCCTGTGTCCACTAGGTCATACTATATATAACACAATATTAACTCATAGATGTGTTCAGGGCACAACCTTCTAAATGCGTGATCAATTTGGTGTAGATGGGACAAAGTCTATAGGAGTTATAAGGAATTCCTGCTTTATGGCAACGCATCAAAATTGTCCACACAGCCACGCCCAACAGGAAGATGTCATGAAAACATTCTAATAACTGGTCTTATGTCTCAGCTGAGTCAATTTCAGGTGGAAATACTTAAGATTATTGGAGTAATTAGTGAAAGACTGAAGCAAGTGACTTCCTGTTGCCAGTAGGTGGCGCTATGACTGTCACTAAATATGAGACTGTACATGTGTTCAGAGCAGGACCCTGAACAAGCATCTGAAATTTGGAAAAGCTCAGACCATGTGGAGTCAAGTTATGAGGGTTTGAAATTTCATGGCGAGACATCGAAATTCGTCATGTCACCATGGCAACCAGGAATGACGGACGAAAAAGCTTTTGATAACTTTTCATCTCCAATGTCTCAAGATGATTCTGTGTGAATTTGAAGTGGATGGGATGAAATCCCTAGGACTAGTTAGTTCAAATATGAGGCCTCGAAATGACCAAAAAATGCACCAAAATTGCGCATTTATCCCAAGATAGCCGACTTCCTGTTGGACTTAGGGTATGGGTCCAAATGGCGTTTTTGTGCGTGTGGAGATGATACATAAACCTACCGAATTTCATTCTTCTATGTCAACCGGGAAGGCTGAGGTTCAATTTCAGACCGGAACGCTGAACAAGCATATTAAATTTGGTAAAGCTCAGACCATGTGGAGTCAAGTTATGAGGGTTTGAAATTTCATGGCGAAGGATCGAAATTCGCCGCGTCACCACGGCAACCAGGAATGACGGGGGAAAAAGCTTTTGATAACTTGTCATCTCCAATGTCTCAAGATGACTCTGTGTGAATTTGAAGTGGATGGGAAGAAAACTGTAGGAGTAGTGCGTTCAAATATGATGCCACAATTTGCATTAAAATCAATATTTATATTCAAAATGGCCGACTTCCTGTTGGTGTTAGGGTATGTGTCCAAGAGACTTTTTGGTGCGTCTTGACATGATGAATATGTGTACCAAGTTTCGTTTCTCTATGTCAATCTGTCACGAGGGGCTCGCTTTTATTGATTTTGTAGGGGGCGCTAGAGAGCCATTTTGGCACGCCCATTTGTGCAAACCATAAAATATCAAATTTTTCGCCAGGTCTGGCTTGTATGCCAACTTTGGTGACTTTTAAGGCACGTTTAGGGGGGCAAAAAGGCCGTTACTTTGTCAGAAGAAAAATAAAGAGAATAATCATGGCAAAAACAATAGGGCTTCGCGCTGGTCAGCGCTCGGGCCCTAATAATCTTGACGATTACAATAGGGCCTTCGCACTGTTGAGTGCTTGGGCCCTAATAATCCGGACAGATACAATAGGGCTTCGCGCTGGTCAGCGCTCGGGCCCTAATTAAAACTGCAAGCAGTGATGAACGGGCCCTCGCGCCCCCACGCATGTCGGGCTGCGTCTCGGTCGCAGAATGTAGCATCACCAAGGTCTTATATCTCAGCTGAGTTAATTTCAGGTGTAAATACTTAAGATTATGGGAGTAATTAGTCAACGAATGAAGCAAGTGACTTCCTGTTGCCAGTAGGTGGCGCTATGACTGTCACTAAATATGAGACTGTACATGTGTTCAGACCAGGACGCTGAACGAGCATATTAAATTTGGAAAAGCTCAGAGCATGTGGAGTCAAGTTATAAGGGTTTTAAATTTCATGGCGAGACATCGAAATTCGCCACATCACCACGGCAACCAGGAATGATGGACGAAAAAGCTTTTGATAACTTTTCATCTCTAATGTCTCAAGATGACTCTGTGTGAATTTGAAGTGGATGGGATAAAATCCCTAGGAGTAGTTCATTCAAATATGAGACCTGGAAATGACCAAAAAATTCACCAAAATTGAGCATTTTTCCAAGATGGCCGACTTCCTGTTGGACTTAAGGTATGGGTCCAAATGGCATTTTTGTGCGTCTGGAGATGATACATAAACCTACAGAATTTCATTCTTCTATGTCAATGGGGAAGGCTGAGGTTCAATTTTGAAATATTCAAGGGGGCGCTATTGAGCCATTTAGTCACGCCCATCCCATTGAAGTATATAGGATGTTAAATGACCACACTCCAGACGTGTGTGTTGAGTTTCGTTATAGTGGAGGCATCTTTTGCCTCTGAAAACTGTAATCGTATTTTCATGGCGTTGAATGCGTTGTCATGGCAACAGTATTTGATGATGGGTCACGAGTTGCAGAATGTAGCATCACCAAGGTCTTATGTCTCAGCTGAGTTAATTTCAGGTGTAAATACTTACGATTACGGGAGTAATCAGTGAAAGAATGAAGCAAGTGACTTCCTGTTGCCAGTAGGGGGCGCTATGACTGTCACTAAATATGAGACTGTACATGTGTTCAGACCAGGACGCTGAACAAGCATATTAAATTTGGAAAAGCTCAGACCATTTGTAGTCATGTTATTAGGGTTTGAAATTTCATGGCGAAGCATCGAAATTCGCCGCGTCACCACGGCAACCAGGAATGACGGGCGAAAAAGCTTTTGATAACTTTTCATCTCCAATATCTCAAGATGACTCTGTGTGAATTTGAAGTGGATGGGATGAAAACTCTAGGACTAGTTGGTTAAAGTACGAGCAGTGGAAAACGCCAAAATCGCACATATTTTTCAAAATGGCCGACTTCCTGTTGGAGTGACGTCATGGGCCCCAATGACTTTTTTGTGCGTCTGGACATGATGCATATATATACCAAATTTCGTTCATGTACGTCAATCTCTCACATTTTTATATTCAATAGGGGGCGCTATTGAGCCATTTTGCCACGCCCATTTCTGCAAACCATAAAATATCAAAATTTTCGCCGGGTCTGGCTTGCATGCAAACTTTGGTGACTTTTCGAGCACGTTTAGGGGGGTAAAAAGGCCGTCGTTGTGCAAGAAAAAGAAAAATTAAAACTGCAAGCAGTGATGAACGGGCCCTCGCGCCCCCATGCACCGCCTTGTACGCGCATGTCGGTGCATGCTGCAGTCACATGGCCGACACAGTGGGCACGTAGACGTCTTGGCACCGGGGCTCGTAATGAACACTGTGTGATGGGGCTAAGTCACATTGCATGTGTCCACTAGGTGGCGCTAGAGATCACCCACCAATAACATGTCATGTTGCAGTGTATGATGTGGAGAACACATCCTGTAAATTTCATGGAAATCGGATAATGTTTGTCATATGAGGCTGACTTCCTGTGTCCAGTAGGTGGCGCTGTGTATTTGACACAGTATTGATGCATAGATGTGTTCAGGGCGGGACCCTCTACATGCATGATGAATTTGGTGTAGATCAGACAATATCTGTAGGAGTTATAAGGACTTCCTGCCTAATGGCGAAGCATCGAAATTGTCCGCACAGCCACGCCCAACAGGAAGAAGTCATAAAAAAGCTTTTGATAACTTGTCATCTCCAATGTCTCAAGCTGACTCTGTGTAAATTTGAAGTGGATGGGATGAAATCTCTAGGAGTAGTTCGTTCAAATATGAGGCGTGGAAATGACCAAAACACTCACCAAAATTGAGCATTTTTCCCAAGATGGCCGACTTCCTGTTGGACTTAGGGTATGGTTCCAAATGGCGTTTTTGTGCGTCTGGAGATGATACATAAACCTACCAAATTTCATTCTTCTATGTCAATCGGGAAGTCTGAGGTTCAATTTTGAAATATTCAAGGGGGCGCTATTGAGCCGTTTAGTCACGCCCATCCCATTGAAGTATATAGGATGTTAAATGAACCCACTCCAGACGTGTGTGTTGAGTTTCTTTACCGTGGAGGCATCCTTTGCCCCTGAAAAGTGTAATCGTATTTCATGGCGTTGAATGCGTTGTCATGGCAACAGTATTTGATGATGGGTCACGAGTTGCAGAACGTAGCATCACCAAGGTCTTATGTCTCAGCTGAGTCAATTTCAGGTGTAAATACTTAAGATTATGGGAGTAATTAGTGAAAGAATGAAGCAAGTGACTTCCTGTTGCCAGTAGGGGGCGCTATGACTGTCACTAAATATGACACTGTACATGTGTTCAGATTGGGACACTGAACAAGCATATTAAATTTGGAAAAGCTCAGACCATGTGAAGTCAAGTTATGAGGGTTTGAATTTTCATGGCGAAGGATCGAAATCGCCACGTCACCACGGCAACCAGGAATGACGAGGGAAAAAGCTTTTGATAACTTTTCATCTCCAATGTCTCAAGATGATCCTTTGTGAATTTGAAGTGGATGGGATGAAGATTATGGGAGTAATTAGTGAAAGAATGAAGCAAGTGACTTCCTGTTGCCAGTAGGGGGCGCTATGACTGTCACTAAATATGAGACTGTACATGTGTTCAGAGCAGGACCCTGAACAGGCATCTGAAATTTGGAAAAGCTCAGACCATGTGGAGTCAAGTTATGAGGGTTTGAAATTTCATGGCGAAGCATCGAAATTCGCCGCGTCACCACGGCAACCAGGAATGACGGGGGAAAAAGCTTTTGATAACTTGTCATCTCCAATGTCTCAAGATGACTCTGTGTGAATGTGAAGTGGATGGGAAGAAAACTGTAGGAGTAGTGCGTTCAAATATGATGCCACAATTTGCATTAAAATCAATATTTTGATTCAAAATGGCCGACTTCCTGTTGGTGTTAGGGTATGTGTCCAAGAGACTTTTTTGTGCGTCTTGACATGTTGAACATGTGTACCAAGTTTCGTTTCTCTATGTCAATCTGTCACGAGGGGCTCGCTTTTATTGATTTTGTAGGGGGCGCTAGAGAGCCATTTTGGCACGCCCATTTGTGCAAACCATAAAATATCGAAATTTTCGCCGGGTCTGGCTTGCATGCAAACTTTGGTGATTTTCGGGGCACGTTCAGGGGGGCAAAAAGGCCGTCGTCGTGCAAGAAGAAAAAGAAGAATAATAATAATAATCATGGCAAAAACAATAGGGCTTCGCGCTGGTCAGCGCTCGGGCCCTAATTAAAACTGCAAGCAGTGATGAACGGGCCCTCGCGCTCCATGCACCACCTTGTACGCGCATGTCGGTGCGTGCTGCAGTCACATGGCAGACACAGCAGGCACGTAGAAGTCTTGGCACCGGGGCTTGTAATGAACACTGTGTGATGGGGCTAATCACATTGCATGTGTCCACTAGGTGGCGCTAGAGATGACCCACCAATTACATGTTATGTTGCAGTGTATGATGTGGAGAACACATCCTGTAAATTTCATGTGAATCGGATAATGTTTGTCATATGAGGCTTACTTCCTGTGTCCAGTAGGTGGTGCTGTGTATTTGACACAGTATTGATGCGTAGATGTGTTCAGGGCGGGACCCTCTACATGCATGATGAATTTGGTGTAGATCAGACAATGTCTGTAGGAGATATAAGGACTTCCTGCCTAATGGCGAAGCATCGAAATTGTCTGCACAGCCACGCCCAACAGGAAGAAATCATAAAAAAGATGTTGATAACTGGTGTTATGTCTTAGCTGAGTCAATTTCAGGTGTAAATACTTAAGATTATGAGAGTAATTAGTGAAAGAATGAAGCAAGTGACTTCCTGTTGCCAGTAGGTGGCGCTATGACTGTCACTAAATATGACACTGTACATGTGTTCAGAGCAGGACCCTGAACAAGCATCTGAAATTTGGAAAAGCTCAGACCATGTGGAGTCAAGTTATGAGGGTTTGAAATTTCATGGCGAGACATCGAAATTCGCCATGTCACCATGGCAACCAGGAATGACGGAAGAAAAAGATTTTGATAGCCTTTCATGTCCAATGTCTCAAGATGATTGTGTGTGAATTTGAAGAGGATGGGATTAAATCCCTAGGAGTAGTTTGTTCAAATATGATGCCTGGAAATGACCAAAAAATGCACCATAATTGAGGATTTTTCCAAGATGGCCGACTTCCTGTTGGACTTAGGGTATGGGTCCAAATGGCGTTTTTGTGCGTCTGGAGATGATACATAAACCTACCGAATTTCATTCTTCTATGTCAATCGGGAAGGCTGAAGTTAAATTTTGAAATATTCAAGGGGGCGCTATTGAGCCGTTTAGTTACGCCCATCCCATTGAAGTATATAGGATGTTAAATGAACCCACTCCAGACGTGTGTGTTGAGTTTCGTTACCGTGGAGGCATCCTTTGCCCCTGAAAACTGTAATCGTATTTTCATGGCGTTGAATGCGTTGTCATGGCAACAGTATTTGATGATTGGTCATGAGTTGCAGAATGTAGCATCACCAAGGTCTTATGTCTCAGCTGAGTAAATTTGAGGTGGAAATACTTAAGATTATGGGAGTAATTAATGAACAAATGACGCAAGTGACTTCCTGTTGCCAGTAGGTGGCGCTATGACTGTCACTAAATATGAGACTGTACATGTGTTCAGACTGGGACGCTGAACAAGCATCTGAAATTTGGTAAAGCTCAGACCATGTGGAGTCAAGTTATGAGGGTTTGAAATTTCATGGCGAAGGATCGAAATTCGCCGCGTCACCACGGCAACCAGGAATGACGGGGGGAAAAGCTTTTGATAACTTGTCATCTCCAATGTCTCAAGATGACTCTGTGTGAATTTGAAGTGGATGGGATGAAAACTGTAGGAGTAGTGCGTTCAAATATGATGCCACAATTTGCATTAAAATCAATATTTAGATTCAAAATGGCCGACTTCCTGTTGGTGTTAGGGTATGTGTCCAAGAGACTTTTTGGTGCGTCTTGACATGATGAACATGTGTACCAAATTTCGTTTCTCTATGTCAATCTGTCACGAGGGGCTCGCTTTTATTGATTTTGTAGGGGGCGCTAGAGAGCCATTTTGGCACGCCCATTTGTGCAAACCATAAAATATCGAAATTTTCGCCGGGTCTGGCTTGCGTGCAAACTTTGGTGAGTTTCAAGGCACGTTCAGGGGGGCAAAAAGGCCGTCGTCGTGCAAGAAAAAGAAAAATTAAAACTGCAAGCAGTGATGAACGGGCCCTCGCGCCCCCACGCATGTCGGGCTGCGGCTCGGTCGCAGAATGTAGCATCACCAAGGTCTTATGTCTCAGCTGAGTTAATTTCAGGTGTAAATACTTAAGATTATGGGAGTAATTAGTCAACGAATGAAGCAAGTGACTTACTGTTGCCAGTAGGTGGCGCTATGACTGTCACTAAATATGAGACTGTACATGTGTTCAGACCAGGACGCTGAACAAGCATATAAAATTTGGAAAAGCTCAGACCATGTGGAGTCAAGTAATGAGGGTTTGAAATTTCATGGCGAAGCATCGAAATTCGCCGCTTCACCACTGCAACCAAGAATGGCGAGGGAAAAAGCTTTTGATAACTTGTCATCTCCAATGTCTCAAGATGACTCTGTGTGAATTTGAAGTGGATGGGATGAAATCCCTAGGACTAGTGCGTTCAAATATGAGGCCTGGAAATGACCAAAAAATGCACCAAAATTGAGCATTTTTCCCAAGATGGCCGACTTCCTGTTGGACTTAGGGTATAGGTCCAAATGGCATTTTTGTGCGTCTGGAGATGATACATAAACCTACCGAATTTCATTGTTCTATGTCAATCGGGAAGGCTGAGGTTCAATTTTGAAATATTCAAGGGGGCGCTATTGAGCCGTTTAGCCACGCCCATCCCATTGAAGTATATAGGGTGTTTAATGAACCCACTCCAGACGTGTGTGTTGAGTTTCGTTACCGTGGAGGCATCCTTTGCCCCTGAAAAGTGTAATCGTATTTTCATGGCGTTGAATGCGTTGTCATGGCAACAGTATTTGATGATTGGTCATGAGTTGCAGAATGTAGCATCACCAAGGTCTTATGTCTCAGCTGAGTCAATTTGAGGTGGAAATACTTAAGATTATGGGAGTAATTAATGAACAAATGACGCAAGTGACTTCCTGTTGCCAGTAGGTGGCGCTATGACTGTCACTAAATATGAGACTGTACATGTGTTCAGACCAGGACACTGAACAAGCATATTAAATTTGGAAAAGCTCAGACCATGTGGAGTCAAGTTATGAGGGTTTGAAATTTCATGGCGAAGGATCGAAATTCGCCGCGTCACCACGGCAACCAGGAATGATGAGGGAAAAAGCTTTTGATAACTTTTCATCTCCAATGTCTCAAGATGACTCTGTGTGAATTTGAAGTGGATGGGAAGAAAACTGTAGGAGTAGTGCGTTCAAATATGATGCCACAATTTGCATTAAAATCAATATTTTGATTCAAAATGGCCGACTTCCTGTTGGAGTGACGTCATGGAACCCATAGACTTTTTTGTGCGTCTTGATATGATGAACATGTGTACCGAGTTTCGTTTCTCTATGTCAATCTGTCGCGAGGGGCTCGATGTTCTTGATTTTGCAGGTGGCGCTAGAGAGCCATTTTGCCACGCCCATTTGTGCAGACCATAAAATATCAAAATTTTCGCCGGGTCTGGCTTGCGTGCAAACTTTGGTGACTTTTCGAGCACGTTCAGGGGGTCAAAAAGGCCGTCATCGGGAGAGAAAAAAAATAATAATAATCATGGCAAAAACAATAGGGCTTCGCGCTGGTCAGCGCTCGGGCCCTAATAATAATTAAAACTGCAAGCAGTGATGAACGGGCCCTCGCGCCCCCATGCACCGCCCCGTACTCGCATGTCGGTGCGTGCTGCAGTCACACGGCAGACACAGCGGGCACGTAGACGTCTTGGCACCTGGGCTTGTAATGAATGTTGTGTGATGGGGCTAAGTCACATTGCATGTGTCCACTAGGTGGCGCTAGAGATCACCCACCAATGACATGTCATGTTGCAGTGTGTGCTGTGGAGAACACATCCTGTAAATTTCATGTAAATCGGATAATGTTTGTCATATGAGGCTGACTTCCTGTGTCCAGTAGGTGGCGCTGTGTATTTGACGCAGTATTGATGCATAGATGTGTTCAGGGCGGGACCCTCTACATGCGTGATGAATTTGGTGTAGACAGGACCATGTCTGTAGGAGTTATAAAGACTTCCTGCTTTATGGCGAAGCATCGAAATTGTTTGCACAGCCACGCCCAACAGGAAGAAGTCATAAAAAAGCTTTAGATAACTTGTCATCTCCAATGTCTCAAGATGATTCTGTGTCAATTTGAAGTGGATGGGATGGAATCCCTAGGACTAGTGCGTTCAAATATGAGGCCTGGAAATGACCAAAAAACTCAGCAAAATATAGCATTTTTCCCAAGATGGCCGACTTCCTGTTGGACTTAGGGTATAGGTCCAAATGGCGTTTTTGTGCGTCTGGAGATGATACATAAACGTACCGAATTTCATTCTTCTATGTCAATCGGGAAGGCTGAGGTTCAATTTTGAAATATTCAAGGGGGCGCTATTGAGCCGTTTAGCCACGCCCATCCCATTGAAGTATATAGGATGTGAAATGACCCCACTCCAGACGTGTGTGTTGAGTTTCGTTACCGTGGAGGCATCCTTTGCCTCTGAAAACTGTAATCGTATTTTCATGGCGTTGAATGCGTTGTCATGGCAACAGTATTTGATGATGGGTCATGAGTTGCAGAATGTAGCATCACCAAGGTCTTATGTCTCAGCTGAGTTAATTTCAGGTGGAAATATTTAAGATTATGGGAGTAATTAGTGAACGAATGAAGCAAGTCACTTCCTGTCGCCACTAGGTGGCGCTATGACTGTCACTAAATATGAGACTGTACATGTGTTCAGACCAGGACGCTGAACAAGCATATTAAATTTGGGAAAGCTCAGACCATGTGGAGTCAAGTTATGAGGGTTTGAAATTTCATGGCGAAGCATCGAAATTCGCCGCGTCACCACGGCAACCAGGAATGACGTGGGAAAAAGCTTTTGATAACTTTTCATCTCCAATGTCTCAAGATGATTCTGTGTGAATTTGAAGTGGATGGGATGAAATCTCTAGGAGTAGTGCGTTCAAATATGATGCCACAATTTGCATTAAAATCAATATTTTGATTCAAAATGGCCGACTTCCTGTTGGTGTTAGGGTATGTGTCCAAGAGACTTTTTGGTGCGTGTTGACATGATGAACATGTGTACCAAGTTTCGTTTCTCTATGTCAATCTGTCACGAGGGGCTCGCTTTTATTGATTTTGTAGGGGGCGCTAGAGAGCCATTTTGACACGCCCATTTGTGCAGACCATAAAATATCGAAATTTTCGCCGGGTCTGGCTTGCGTGCAAACTTTGGTGACTTTTAAGGCACGTTCAGGGGGGCAAAAAGGCCGTCGTCGTGCAAGAAGAAAAAGAAGAATAATAATTAAAACTGCAAGCAGTGATGAACGGGCCCTCGCGCCCCCACGCATGTCGGGCTGTGTCTCGGTCGGAGAATGTAGCATCACCAAGGTCTTATGTCTCAGCTTTGTCAATTTCAGGTGTAAATACTTATGATTATGGGAGTAATTAGTGAAAGAATGAAGCAAGTGACTTCCTGTTGCCAGTAGGTGGCGCTATGACTGTCAGTAAATATCAGACTGTACATGTGTTCAGAATAGGACGCTGAACAAGCATATTAAATTTGGAAAAGCTCAGACCATGTGGAGTCAAGTTATGAGGGTTTGAAATTTCATGGCGAAGCATCGAAATTCGCCGCTTCACCACGGCAACCAGTAATGGCGGGGCAAAAAGCTTTTGATAACTTGTCATCTTCAATGTCTCAAGATGATTCTGTGTGAATTTGAAGAGGATGGGATAAAATCCCTAGGAGTAGTTCGTTAAAATATGATGCATGGAAATGACCAAAAAATGCACCAAAATTGAGCATTTTTCCCAAGATGGCCGACTTCCTGTTGGACTTAGGGTATGGGTCCAAATGGCGTTTTTGTGCGTCTGGAAATGATACATAAACCTACCGAATTTCATTCTTCTATGTCAATCAGGAAGGCTGAGGTTCAATTTTGAAATATTCAAGGGGGCGCTATTGAGCCATTTAGTCACGCACATCCAATTGAAGTATATAGGATGTTAAATGACCCCACTCCAGACGTGTGTGTTGAGTTTCGTTACCGTGGAGGCATCCTTTGCCTCTGAAAACTGTAATCGTATTTTCATGGCGTTGAATGCGTTGTCATGGCAACAGTATTTGATGATGGGTCATGAGTTGCAGAATGTAGCATCACCAAGGTCTTATGTCTCAGCTGAGTGAATTTCAGGTGGAAATACTTAAGATTATGGGAGTAATTAATGAACAAATTACGCAAGTGACTTCCTGTTGCCAGTAGGTGGCGCTATGACTGTCACTAAATATGAGACTGTACATGTGTTCAGACCGGGACGCTGAACAAGCATATTAAATTTGGAAATGCTCAGACCATGTGGAGTCAAGTTATGAGGGTTTGAAATTTCATGGCGAAGCATCGAAATTCGCCGCGTCACCACGGCAACCAGGAATGACGGGCGAAAAAGCTTTTGATAACTTTTCATCTCCAATGTCTCAAGATGACTCTGTGTGAATTTGAAGTGGATGGGATGAAATCTGTAGGACTAGTTTGTTCAAATATGATGCCAGATTCAGCATTAAAATCAATATTTCGATTCAAAATGGCCGACTTCCTGTTGGTGTTAGGGTATGTGTCCAAGAGACTTTTTGGTGCGTCCTGACATGTTGAACATGTGTACCAAGTTTCGTTTCTCTATGTCAATCTGTGGCGAGGGGCTCGATTTTCTTGATTTTGTAGGGGGCGCTACAGAGCCATTTTGCCACGCCCGTTTATGCAAACCATAAAATATCAAATTTTTCGCCGGGTCTGACTAGCATGCAAACTTTGGTGATTTTCGGGGCACGTTTAGGGGGGCAAAAAGGCAGTTACTTTGTCAGAAGAAAAATAAAGAGAATTAAAACTGCAAGCAGTGATGAACGGGCCCTCGCGCCCCCACGCATGTCGGGCTGCGGCTCGGTCGGAGAATGTAGCATCACCAAGGTCTTATGTCTCAGCTGTGTCAATTTCAGGTGTAAATACTTATGATTATGGGAGTAATTAGTGAAAGAATGAAGCAAGTGACTTCCTGTTGCCAGTAGGTGGCGCTATGACTGTCAGTAAATATGAGACTGTACATGTGTTCAGACCAGGACGCTGAACAAGCATATTAAATTTGGTAAAGCTCAGACCATGTTGAGTCAAGTTATGAGGGTTTGAAATTTCATGGCGAAGCATCGAAATTCGCCGCGTCACCACGGCAACCAGGAATGACGGGCGAAAAAGCTTTTGATAACTTTTCATCTCCAATGTCTCAAGATGACTCTGTGTGAATTTGAAGTGGATGGGATGGAATCTGTAGGACTAGTGCGTTCAAATATGAGGCCTGGAAATGACCAAAAAAATCACCAAAATATAGCATTTTTCCCAAGATGGCCGACTTCCTGTTGGACTTAGGGTATGGGTCCAAATGGCGTTTTTGTGCGTCTGGAGATGATACATAAACCTACCGAATTTCATTCTTCTATGTCAATGGGGAAGTCTGAGGTTCAATTTTGAAATATTCAAGGGGGCGCTATTGAGCCATTTAGTCACGGCCATCCCATTGAAGTATATAGGATGTTAAATGACCCCACTCCAGACGTGTGTGTTGAGTTTCGTTACCGTGGAGGCATCCTTTGCCCCTGAAAAGTGTAATCGTATGTCATGGCGTTGAATGCGTTGTCATGGCAACAGTATTTGATGATGGGTCACGAGTTGCAGAATGTAGCATCACCAAGGTCTTATGTCTCAGCTGAGTCAATTTCAGGTGTAAATACTTAAGATTATGGGAGTAATTAGTGAAAGAATGAAGCAAGTGACTTCCTGTTGCCAGTAGGGGGCGCTATGACTGTCACAAAATATGAGACTGCACATGCGTTGAGACTGGGACGCTGAACGAGCAAAGTAAATTTGGAAAAGCTCAGACCATGTGGAGTCAAGTTATGAGGGTTTGAATTTTCATGGCGAAGGATCGAAATTCGCCGCGTCACCACGGCAACCAGGAATGACGAGGGAAAAAACTTTTGATAACTTGTCATCTCCAATGTCTCAAGATGATCCTGTGTGAATTTGAAGTGGATGGAATGAAGATTATGGGAGTAATTAGTGAAAGAATGAAGCAAGTGACTTCCTGTTGCCAGTAGGGGGCGCTATGACTGTCACTAAATATGAGACTGTACATGTGTTCAGACTAGGACACTGAACAAGCATATGAATTTTGGAAAAGCTCAGACCATGTGGAGTCAAGTTATGAGGGTTTGAAATTTCATGGCGAAGCATCGAAATTCGCCGCGTCACCACGGCAACCAGGAATGACGTGGGAAAAAGCTTTTGATAACTTTTCATCTCCACTGTCTCAAGATGACTCTGTGTGAATTTGAAGTGGATGGGAAGAAAACTCTAAGAGTAGTGCGTTCAAATATGATGCCACAATTTGCATTAAAATCAATATTTTCATTCAAAATGGCCGACTCCCTGTTGGTGTTAGGGTATGTGTCCAAGAGACTTTTTGGTGCGTCTTGACATGATGAACATGTGTACCAAGTTTCGTTGCTCTATGTCAATCTGTGGCAAGGGGCTCGATTTTCTTGATTTTGCAGGTGGCGCTAGAGAGCCATTTTAGCACGCCTGTTTATGCAAACCATAAAATATAAAAATTTTCGCCGGGTCTGCCTTGCGTGGAAACTTTGGTGACTTTTCATGCACGTTCAGGGGGGCAAAAAGGCCGTTACTTTGTCAGAAGAAAAATAAAGGGGAAGAATAATAATAACCATGGCAAAAACAATAGGGCTTCGCGCTGGTCAGCGCTCGGGCCCTAATAATCATGGCAAAAACAATAGGGCTTCGCGCTGGTCAGCGCTCGGGCCCTAATTAAAACTGCAAGCAGTGATGAACGGGCCCTCGCGCCCCCATGCAACGCCCCGTACTCGCATGTCGGTGCGTGCTGCAGTCACACGGCAGACACAGCGGGCACGTAGACGTCTTGGCACCTGGGCTTGTAATGAATGTTGTGTGATGGGGCTAAGTCACATTGCATGTGTCCACTAGGTGGCGCTAGAGATCACCCACCAATTACATGTCATGTTGCAGTGTGTGCTGTGGAGAACACATCCTGTAAATTTCATGTAAATCGGATAATGTTTGTCATATGAGGCTGACTTCCTGTGTCCAGTAGGTGGCGCTGTGTATTTGACGCAGTATTGATGCATAGATGTGTTCAGGGCGGGACCCTCTACATGCATGATGAATTTGGTGTAGATCAGACAATGCCTGTAGGAGTTATAAGGACTTCCTGCTTTATGGCGAAGCATTGAAATTGTTTGCACAGCCACGCCCAACAGGAAGAAGTCATAAAAAAGCTTTTGATAACTTTTCATCTCCAATGTCTCAAGATGATTCTGTGTCAATTTGAAGTGGATGGGATGGAATCCCTAGGACTAGTTTGTTCAAATATGAGGCCTGGAAATGACCAAAAAACTCAGCAAAATATAGCATTCTTCCCAAGATGGCCGACTTCCTGTTGGACTTAGGGTATGGGTCCAAATGGCGTTTTTGTGCGTCTGGAGATGATACATAAACCTACCGAGTTTCATTCTTCTACGTCAATCGGGAAGGCTGAGGTTCGATTTTGAAATATTCAAGGGGGCGCTATTGAGCCATTTAGTCACGCCCATTCCATTGAAGTATATAGGATGTTAAATGAACCCACTCCAGACGTGTGTGTTGAGTTTCGTTACCGTGGAGGCATCCTTTGGCCCTGAAAACTGTAATCGTATTTTCATGGCGTTGAATGCGTTGCCATGGCAACGGTATTTGATGATGGGTCACGAGTTGCAGAATGTAGCATCACCAAGGTCTTATGTCTCAGCTGAGTCAATTTCAGGTGGACATACTTAAGATTATGGGAATAATTCATGAACAAATGATGCAAGTGACTTCCTGTTGCCAGTAGGTGGCGCTATGACTGTCACTAAATATGAGACTGTACATGTGTTCAGACCGGGACACTGAACAAGCATATTAAATTTGGAAAAGCTCAGACCATGTGGAGTCAAGTTATGAGGGTTTGAATTTTCATGGCGAAGGATCGAAATTCGCCACGTCACCACGGCAACCAGGAATGACGGGGGAAAAAGCTTTTGATAACTTTTCATCTCCAATGTCTCAAGATGACTCTGTGTGAATTTGAAGTGGATGGGATGGAAACTCTAGGACTAGTTCGCTCAAATATGATGCCACAATCTGCATTAAAATCAATAATTTGATTCAAAATGGCCGACTTCCTGTTGGTGTTAGGGTATGGGTCCAAGAGACTTTTTGGTGCGCCTTGACATGATGAACATGTGTACCGAATTTCGTTTCTCTATGTCAAGCTGTGGCGAGGGGCTCGATTTTCTTGATTTTGCAGGGGGCGCTAGAGAGCCATTTTGCCACGCCCATTTATGCAAACCATAAAATATCAAATTTTTCACCGGGTCTGGCTTGCGTGGAAACTTTGGTGACTTTTCAGGCACGTTCAGGGGGGCAAAAAGGCCGTTACTTTGTCAGAAGAAAAATAAAGGGGAATAATAATCATGGCAAAAACAATAGGGCTTCGCGCTGGTCAGCGCTCGGGCCCTAATAATCATGGCAAAAACAATAGGGCTTCGCGCTGGTCAGCGCTCGGGCCCTAATAATCTTGACAGATACAATAGGGCTTCGCGCTGGTCAGCGCTCGGGCCCTAATAATTAAAACTGCAAGCAGTGATGAACGGGCCCTCGCGCCCCCATGCACCGCCTCGTACGCGCATGTCGGTGCGTGCTGCAGTCACACGGCAGACACAGCGGGCACGTAGACGTCTTGGCACCCGGGCTTGTAATGAATGTTGTGTGATGGGGCTAAGTCACATTGCATGTGTCCACTAGGTGGCGCTAGAGATCACCCGCCAATGACATGTCATGTTGCAGTGTGTGATGTGGAGAACACATCCTGTAAATTTCATGTAAATGGGATAATGTTTGTCATATGAGGCTGACTTCCTGTGTCCAGTAGGTGGCGCTGTGTATTTGACGCAGTATTGATGCATAGATGTGTTCAGGGCGGGACCCTCTACATGCGTGATCAATTTGGTGTAGACGGGACAATGTCTGTAGGAGTTATAAGGACTTCCTGCTTCATGGCGAAGCATTGAAATTGTTTGCACAGCCACGCCCAACAGGAAGAAGTCATAAAAAAGATTTTGATGACTGGCGTTATGTCTTAGCTGAGTCAATTTCAGGTGTAAATACTTAAGATTATGGGAGTAATTAGTGAAAGAATGAAGCAAGTGACTTCCTGTTGCCAGTAGGTGGCGCTATGACAGTCACTAAATATGAGACTGTACATGTGTTCAGACCAGGACGCTGAACAAGCATCTGAAATTTGGTAAAGCTCAGACCATGTGGAGTCAAGTTATGAGGGTATGAAATGTCATGGCGAGACATCGAAATTCGCCACTTCACCACGGCAACCAGGAATGACGGACGGAAAAGCTTTAGATAAGTTTTCATCTCCAATGTCTCAAGATGACTCTGTGTGAATTTGAAGTGGATGGGATGAAATCCCTAGGACTAGTTTGTTCAAATATGATGCGTGGAAATGACCAAAAAATGCACCAAAATTGAGCACTTTTCCCAAGATGGCCGACTTCCTGTTGGACATAGGGTATGGGTCCAAATGGCGTTTTTGTGCGTCTGGAGATGATACATAAACCTACCGAATTTCATTGTTCTATGTCAATCGGGAAGGCTGAGGTTCAATTTTGAATATTTCAAAATGTGTGTGTTGCGTTTCGTTACTGTGGAGGCATCCTTCATTTTTTATTGCTGTAAAACACATCAGAAAAAAAAGATTTTGTACACCTTTGTTATAAGTCACTTATCAGATCTTTACCACTAGAGATTGGAATTTAGAAAAAAAATATCAGAAATATTTTCTTTGTGGTGTATTTTGTCTTTTTGACAAGTTTCCTTGAAGGAGAAATTCTTCTTCAATCTAATCATTGAAGTCTGAGGTGACGTGTCTCCCTTAAAAAAAACCACTCCGCTATTAACTGTGCAGTTGGATCAATTCAAAATATCACACCACACAATGCAGAGTTCTGATTGGTTGAATTTTTTTTTTTTTTTCAGGTTGAGCTCCAGGGGTATAAATAGTTTGCTCGGAGCTCCAGAGGTCGTTGTTCTGCTTTCCCGCTGGACAACTTCACACTGCCTGACCGAGCGATTTTGACAGAGAGCATTGCTGATTTCATCAACGGATACACCAGGATTATCACTCCTTTTCATCGGATTTGGCACATTTCTCTTGGATTTACACATTTTCTTGGATTTTACTCGTTTTTACTGCATTATTTAACAGTTTTCCCAGGTTTTTTCCCCAGGTTTTTTTTTCTTCAGTGTTTTACAGGTCTTTCTTCACCTTTGGCTTTGAGGACTTTATTCGAGCTAACAGTAAGTTATTCTTAATTTATCACTTTAAAAGGTACAAATGTATAGTGATATATCTCTCTCACAGAGTTATAGTTGGATATATTTCTTAAAAAATGTATTTATTAGACCAGACGGGCTGTTGCTAGCTGCTAGCAAACCGCTAATGCTATTAGTTAGCTAACAGGCTAATGCTATTCCATTCATTTGAATGTTCATGTGCTAACGCTGATGCTATTAGCTAGCTGCTTAACATGCTAACAGGCTAATGCTATGCCAATAATTTGCTGGTTCATGGGCTAATGCTAGTGCTAACTGCAGTCACTGCTGTGTGTGTGTGTGCTCTTTAGCATACGTTAGCGTTATGCTAGCGGATTTTTACATGACGTTTCAGAGCTATAAATAGCAACTTATCTGTTGTGTTATTAGCGACATGCTATTTTATGGTTATGACAGACACTGATGTTTATTAACGTGTTACACACAGACAGGTGGACTAAACGTGTCTGCCAGTATTTTGGTGACATGGAGAGTTGTTTCTACTGCTCCTGGTTTGCTGTGTTTTACCTGCTTTATTGATTGAGTAACTTTGAGTGTATTTTTCTGAGTTATGTGGCTTATATATGAGTTATGATGGTCGTTAGCATTATGCTGCCGGACTTTTACATGATGTTTCAGAGCTATAAATAGCTACTTATCTGTTGTATTGTTAGCGACATGCTATTTTATGGCTATGAGAGACACTGTGGTGTTTATTAACGTCAGTTTTTATGTTAATAAAGTATGGCTTACAAGATTAATTTAGGCTGTTATATTGGTTACCGTGTGTAGTCATCTGTGTGTGTGTGTGTGTGTGTGTGTGTGTGTGCGCGCGCCCGCTGCTGTTACACACACACACAGTTGGTGACATGGAGGGTTTTTATTACTGCTCCTGGTTTGCTGTGTTTTACCTGCTTTCACACGGAGATTATTGATTGAGCGTATTTCTCTGAGTTATGTGGCTTATATATTTTTATGATGCTCGCTAGCATTTGTTAGCATTATGCTGCCGGACTTTTACATGATGTTTCAGAGCTATAAATAGCTACTTATCTGTTGTGTTATTAGGGACATGCTATTTTATGGCTATGAGAGACACTGTGATGTTTATTAACGTCCGTTTTTATGTTAATAAAGTATGGCTTACAAGGTGAATTTAGGCTGTTATATTGATTACTGTGTGTGTGTGTGTCTGTGTGCGCTATTTTGGTGACATGGAGAGTTGTTTCTACTGCTCCTGGTTTGCTGTGTTTTACCTGCTTTATTGATTGAGTAACTTTGAGTGTATTTTTCTGAGTTATGTGGCTTATATATGAGTTATGATGGTCGTTAGCATTATGCTGCCGGACTTTTACATGATGTTTCAGAGCTATAAATAGCTACTTATCTGTTGTGTTGTTAGCGACAAGATAGAATTTAAGCTGTTATATTGATTACAGACTTTAGTCACGTGTGTGTGTGTGTGTGTGTGGCACACCAGTGACATAGAGCGGAATTATTATTTTATTATCATGATTATTATAATTATTTTGTTGTTGTTCTTCCTCCTGAAAGTTAGATTGGATGTTGTGTGTTTGAGGAGCTTGGTTTATTCTGGATGGATATTTCTCTTCATGTGAAGCTGTTACAGCAGGGTTTAAACTGGCTGATATAATAAACGTGCTAAAAAAGGAAAGAGTATATATACATGTATTGATTGTTCTGTGTTTACTTAATGTAAATGTAATTTATTTATGAAATGTTGTATTATTATTGTTATTATTGTTATTATCAGTGCACACAGACACAGCTGGACTGACCTTTTTTGTTCAGTTAGTTAAATTGATATCAATCCTGTTAAACTGTGTCTTACTGTGACTTTGTAATTAACATGTCCTTTTATGTTTAAAAGCTATGGTCTGTAAAAATGCATAAAAATATACATGGATGATTACAGCTGTGTAATTTGCTGCCTAAACAGTTAATACTAAGGGGTTTGTTTATTGAGCTTAGTGCATTAAACTTGAGTCTACATACAGTCTCTGCTGCTTTGTTACTGATGTATATACACTTTCTAATCATTCAGATGCCTCGTATGAAGTCCTTCCGCCGTTCCCAGGCCGCCAGGAGGCGCGTGGAGGAGCAGCGGATCGTCATGCTGGGTCCCCAGCAGCCTCCTTGTGACACCCTTGCACGTATGTAGCCAACTTTTATTTTAATGAATATTTTCCTTCATATGTGGAAGGTGTAAACTGTCTTGCAGTTTTCCTATTGGGAAAGTGTGTTGTGTTTTGGATATGTTGTAAATGATGTTTTTATCTTGGCTTCATCTAGGCCGTGGCACCGGCTGGCGCCACAAGGTGAGGAAGTGGCCGACCTCTGAGCTGACCGGCCGTCAGCACAAGTTGGTCCTTCCAGCTGATGCCCCCGACAAGAAGGTATTATTATTATTATTATTGTTGTTGTTATATTTAGAATTTAATAACAAACAATTTGATCCGAGGAGTAATTATTTCCATTATTGAAAAATATATATCTTGTGTTGTTTCAGTTGGTCCTTCTTGTCGGTGCCTCGCATCTGCGAAGCTTCGCAGATGGTGTGGTTCCTATGCCAGAGGGGTGCCTGTCCTTCGCTGTCATGTCGACGCCGGGGGCCTGTGCAGCTCAGTTGCGGACCGAGGTGCTGAACGCTACGGTACCTCGGGTCCCTGACTTGGTCTGTCTCATGGCTCCTAGCAACAACTTGACAGCGAGCCGGACAGTGGACGAGGGCCGGGCCGACTTCGCCAAGCTCCTGTGCACGGTGTGCACACGCTGGCCTAAGGTAAGTGCATTTGTCATTACAATGATTATTATTTCGGTTATTATGATTGGTTGTATAATTATAACATGTGGTGAGCTTGGTTTGGGCAGGTTGGGAAGGAGCAGCGCCAGGTGAGTTGATTGGTACAGTTGGACTAATTGACTAATCAAGCTCTCCTTTCGCACTGTAGTAGGTGCTGGACAGCGTGGTGGCTGGCCAGAGAGAGTGGAGGAGCACCGGAGCAGAAAAAGGCTGGCGAGTTGGTCGTTGCGGTGGAGAGCCCGGTGTAAAGCAGCAGCAGCACCTGAGAGCTGCGCAAGTTTTTGTGTGGCAATAAAAAATGTTAATTGAACTGCGTCTGACTAAACTGTGTTGAGGGAATTTATAGTGGCAGCAGCTTGTGCCACAAATGAATTTGATTGTCAAAAGACTTAATGAAATCTTTTATTTTATTTTATTTCTTCTAGGTGATCGTCATGGACTTCGTGCCGCGTTTGGTTGTGGATGACGACCTCCAGGCCCACTTCCGAAACGCGTTCAGCCAGGTCGCTGCAAGCATGGGTATGTTAAAAAAGAGAAAAATATATAATAATAATAATAATGTGAATTATGTTGTCTCTGAATATTTCAGTAATTAATGTTTTTTTTTCCTGTAGGTGTCCCGTACATCCATCTTGCGGACGACTTCCCCACGCGGCGTCTTGAGCTGTGGAGCAGAGACGGCGTAAGTAGTAGTACTACTTCTTTGTAGTTGAAATGTGACAACTTGGAGAGTCAAATTTCTGATGTGTAAATCGATTTTTCATGTGTTGTTTTTGCAGATCCACTTGAGTGACAGCGCTGGTATGCTTATCCTTCGGGGGTCACTGTGGAGGGCCGCTTATCTGCATCTGGCGACGCCGCCACCAGAGCCCAGCGTGTCTCCGAGGACCTCGCCAGGGACGCCTCGTCGCCTTCCACGAGTGGTCGTCAAGGGGGAGATTGTCGTTCCTCGGCAATCAGACCCCTTCGACTGGTCGCTTGTGGAACGGTGCAGAAAGGTAAGGATTTGATTTAGACTTTTTTTTTTTTTTTTTTAAAGTAACATTATAACAATAAAGTTTGACTTAAAGCTGCAGTTGGTAACTTTGAGCAGAGAGAGGACTCTTCAAATTTGAAGAAGTACAACTGTCAGATCCCTCCCCCTCCCTCTCCGCTGCACTCCTGCCTCCAAAGTCCCTCCCCCAGAGGAGGCTGACATGCACGCGACCAAGTGATCGGTAATACATGCGCTACACTCCACACAGCTAGATATAACACGTTTACAGTGACTTTCACATGGCTATACCTCACCTAGAAACTGGGAGACATGAGCTTGACCGGCTCTGATTGGGTCTTTTTTCCAGTCGTGGTGGATTCTGGCAATTTGCAGTAGGAGCAGTTTGTTTTTTACAGATTACTAGTTTCATGTAATGCTGTCTTTACATAGTGACAGTCTTAGCAAATATGACAAAAAGTTACTTTTATAAGACTTACCAACTGCAGCTTCAATCTGTTTAATACAAACTTTGGTCATTACAGAGGAGACGTTCCAGCGAGGAGGAGTCGTGCGGCGCGGGCCAAAGTGGGAAGCTCCAGCAGCCGGTCAGTCTATTTGTGTTATGCTTTAACTTTATCATTGATATTTTTAGTGATCATATGTGTATTATATGTCAAAGCAAGTTGTCAGTAATAGTCTGTCTCCATTATTATTTCACAGCTGGAGGTGTCCTTCCCACTGAACCCGGTGCGGTTCAGCAGCGCGGTGATGGAGGCGATGGACAGGGTCGCTCCATCTGATCTCCCCAGCCCTGTGATGTGCACTGCGCCATCCGGCAAGAAGGTAAGTTACATGCAAATGATATGTGTTGATTGAGGCTTTCTAATTAATTAAATTCATTTCAAATTTGATGTTAATATTTTCATGTTTTTCTTTTAGAAACCCCGCGTGGACCGTCAGCCCAAGGCAGCCACTTCCAAGCGGAGACGGGCTCGACAGCAGGTTAGTAATTGATGACATTTTTGTTTGTATTATGTTTGGAGTGAAACCATGAAAATATGTGTGGATGGAGTTGGTCAATCATTTTTGGTTTTTCTCCTCTTCTAGGTGAAGGCTGTTGTCGAGACTGCTCCTGTGGAAGTGGTCGTGACGCAGAGGGAGACTCCTGCTGCCTGCGTCACAGGTAAGATTGACCCTAGTTCTAATGCTGTCCTGAAACATGCAATGTACTTTGAGTTTGAAAACATGTTTTTAACCATGTCACATGTGTCCTCAGAGTCATCGCTCCCCAGCCCCGTGGACGTGGACGTGGTCGTGACGCAGAGGGAGACTCCGGCTGCCTGCGTCACAGGTAAGATTGACCCTAGTTCCTGATTAGCCTTAACGGTCATTTATTGATGGAGTTTGAAAACGTGTTTGTTAACCATGTCACGTGTCCTCAGAGTCATCGCCCCCCAGCCCCGTGGAGGAAGACTTCCCTAGAAGCGTCAAAGGTAGGACAGATTTTGATTCTTCTAGTTCAGGTTCAGTGTGTTCAGACACTGATGTTCCTACTGACCATGATGACTGTACATCAGCTAAGGTTAAATGGGTTAGGGGGAGCTTCCATCAGGGCAATGGTAGATTTAAATACCCAGGACGTCAGTGTATGGCCATAGCTTTAGCAAGCTTGGCTAAACACACAGTCAGTAGTGTGTTCTCGTGGCGGCGTCGTGATTTGGATCATGTTCTCCATCTAGGCGATGACTTGTACGCGTTCTTGCGTGAGAACAACAGGATCGGTGGGACCTCTGAGTTCTTGTGTGTTCCTGAATTGCCAGGACAACATGTTTTTGACGGGCAGCAGTTTACCTTTGATTATGGTAGTGACTATGTTAGTGGTGTGGTCAATGTAGTTGATGGAGAACTTGTTGAGGCTGGTTGTCACACCTCTCTCCTAAATGGATTGGAGAGGATGCTTGATAACTATAGCACGTGCTTACTGACCCTGGGTGGTAATACATGCGCGGTTCTTAATCAGAACGGTAGATATGCTCTTGTTGATTCACACGCACGCAGCGCTGCTGGATTGGTAGGTGTTCATGGTAGAAGTTTAGTTGCTTATTTTAGTTGTGTTAGAGACCTGCATGAGTATGTATGCAATCTGGCTGCATCACTCAATGCAAGTCATGAATCTTTTGAGATCGCTGGTGTGCGTGTCTTTCATGTAGTGTTTGATGATGCTCCTGCTGATGATGCAGATGTTGTGGTTGTTAGTGGTGATGCTACTCTAGATGAAGTTGTGTCTGTGATAGTTAGTGAGGAGGCTCCTGCAGCTGATGCAGATGTTGTTAGTGGGGATGCTCCTGCAGCTGATGCAGATGTAGTTAGTGGGGATGCTCCTGCAGCTGATGCAGATGTAGTTAGTGGGGAGGCTCCTGCAGCTGATGCAGATGTTGTGTTTGTCGGTGATGGGACGTGCAAACAGCTGCAGTTTGATCCCCTCAGTAAGGAGGTTGCCCAGTTGGTTTGTAAACGGGTAAATGTAGAGTTTGAGAAGGTTGATGAGGTAGTGTCTGCAGGAGTTGGTTTGTTAGGGTCTCCTTGTAAGAAGGAGAACATAGTGGCTGATGGGAACTGTTTCTTTAGGGCAGTGTCTCTAGCTGTGAGTGGAACACAGAAGAGTCATAGGAAGATTAGACTCGCTGTTGTTAAGCATCTAGAGAAGAATGCGTCACAATACAATAGCATTTTGAGAAGTGAGTATTCTTCAGTGGCAGATTATGTTAGGGAGTCAAAAATGCGTTATGTTGGCAGCTGGGCAACAGAGGTGGAGATTCAGGCAGCAGCAGATTGTTTAGGAGTTAATATCTTTACATTCTGTGATGGTAGATGGCTAGAATATAGCTGTAAGTTTAATGGTTTGTCTAGACAGGGGATTTACTTGGAAAATTGTAACGGTAACCATTATGAAACGGTTGTTTGTGTTTATGAGCCTCAGCTGCAGAGGTGTTATGGTTTGTGTAATGAGAGTAGTTTGGATTGTAAAGTTTATGATATGAGACGTCGTAGTGTAGAGAGTTGTTCTTTGGAAAGTCCAGCGTGTAAGAGAGTGAAAACAGTAGATTGTGCAGGTGTGAATAGTTGTCTTTCCAAGTATTTGAAAAGTAAGAGGAAGTCACAAATTAAAAAGAAATATCAGGATAGTGTGCTGAATAGGGAGAAGAAAAGGGAAATGCGCAATAAGAAATATCGTCAGGATGTGTTGCTGAGGGAGAAGGAAAAAGCAATAAGTGTTAGGAAGTATAATGACAATTTGTCGTATAAAGAGAAAGTTAAAGCAAAGAGTGTAGGGAAGTATAGGGAAAATTTGTTGCATAGAGAGCGAGTTAAAGCACAGAGTGTAGGGAAGTATAGGGAAAATTTGTTGCATCAGGAGCAAGTTAAAGCAAAAAGTATTGGCAAGTATAGGGAAAATGTGGTTCATAGGCAGAGAGTGAAAGCAAAGAGTGTTGGAAAGTATAGGGAAAATGTGGTTCATAGGCAGAGAGTGAAAGCAAAGAGTGTTGGAAAGTATAGGGAAAATGTGGTTCATAGGCAGAGAGTGAAGGAAATGAGTCAAAGAAAGTATCATGGGGACCCGGAGCATAGAATTCGTGTTGTAGCAGGTAACAAGTTGAAGAGAGTAGACATGAAAGAGAAGCAGAAGCAGTTTGATTTTGTGATGGACCAGTTTTTGGATAAGGTTAAAGATGGTCCCGATTTTGTGTGTTCAGTTTGTCATAGGTTGTTGTTTAGACGGCAGGTCTTAAATTGTAGAAAAGAGAATTACAGCAAGAGTAAGGCATTAGCTTCATTAGCAGATAAGTGTATTAGTGAGGACTATTTACACAAGTGTAGTAAGGACTGTGTAGTGCCATGTCAGTGGTTAGATTCAGCTAGAGGTCAGTTGTGGATTTGTCACACGTGTCATAGTAAGCTTAATAATGGTGTACTGCCACCTGAGAGTTCAGTTAATAATTTGAAACTCGATCCTATTCCACCGGAGTTGGCGTGTTTGAATAGTTTAGAGCAGCATTTAATTGCGTTGCACATACCGTTTATGAAGATGTTGGCTCTGCCTAAGGGAGGTCAGAATGGAGTGCATGGTCCGGTGACATGTGTTCCTGCCAACATAGTGGAGACCAGTAAATTGTTGCCGCGCTCCAATATGGAGGGCTCTTTGTTACTTGTTAAGTTGAAGCGTAAGTTGACGTATAAAGGTCATTATGAGTATCAGTTTGTGGATACTATGCGTGTTAGGAAGGCGTTGCAGTTTTTAAAAGAAACAAACGTGTATTATAAAGACGTTGATTTTAATGAGGAGTGGCTAAATGCATTTCTTAGGGAAGAAGATGAGGCAGTTGTTGAACCAGAGGTTAGTGTTAATGCAGAAACTGGGGAAGATGAAGATGTGTCAGATGAGCTTTTACATGATAGGCAGCAGCATTGTATGTTTCAGGACACGTGTTTTATGCCTGTTGACATAGGTCAGGAAACATTAGATCAGTATTATGAGGGTGTGTTGAATGTTGCGCCTGCAGAAGGTAACAATCCTGTGAAGTTACTTTCTGATCAGGAAAATGAGGCTAAATGTTTCCCAGTGTTGTTTCCTCTAGGTGGTAAGACGTATCATGACAGTAGGTCTAGTCGTTTAACGTTGTCTCGGTATTTGAATAACAGGATTTTGCATGCTGACGGTAGGTTTTCTAGAAATGTAGAATATATATTTTTTGGTCAGTACATGTCTGAGGTTCAGCAGGTTGTGTCGAATGTGTCAATCGCCCTGCGAAAAGGTAAGGGGCGTCCTTCTAAGAAGGTAGGTGGTCAAAGTGTAAGGGACTTAATAAACGATGAAGAGTCCATGAAGAAGTTGTTGGAGTTTGATGACGGGTATCGTTTTCTGAAGCCGATCCGAGGTACCCCGGCTTTTTGGCAGGAAGCCCAGCGTGGGTTAGTTGCGTCTGTCCGTCAGCTTGGTCTGCCTACTTGGTTTTGTTCATTTTCTTCTGCAGATTTGAGATGGACTAATTTACTAGGTAGCATTTTGAAGCAGGAAGGTAGGACTCAGACTGCAGAAGATTTAGAGTGGGCAGACAAGTGTGAGTTACTGCGTCGTAATCCGGTCACTGCAGCGAGAATGTTTGATTATCGCTGGCATGTGTTTTTGAGGGAGGTCCTTATGTCCCCCTCCAATCCGATTGGTAAAGTTATCGATTACTTTTATAGGGTTGAATTTCAGCAGCGCGGTTCACCACATGTACATTGCTTGTTTTGGATTGAAAACGCACCTAAAATTGATGAAAACACGGACGAAGAGGTCGTCGAATTTATTGATAAATATGTGACATGCGAGTTACCGGCACAAGATGAGACATTATTGGACATTGTCACATCTGTACAGCAACACTCAAAGCGACATTCTAAAACTTGTAAAAAGAAAAACACGGCTTGTCGTTTCAATTTTCCAAAAGTGCCATCTACTCGTACATTCATTTCTCGTAGCCCATCAGGGGAAGAAGCTAAAAATAAATGTAAGTGCGAGGAATCCAAGGCGTGTACATGTGGTAAACTAAACATGGAAAAACCAGATCTCATGAAACGTGATTACGCGGAAGATATAGTGGGACGTATCAAGGCAGCTGTATTAAAGGAAGAAAATAGTAACCTCACTGTTGAGGAGTTGTGGCAGCGTTTAGGGATTAGTCAAGCTACGTTTGAGGCTGCATATCAACGCATCGCGAAAAAGACAACGGTAGTCTTGAAGAGGCAGGTTAACGAAGTATGGATTAATCAGTATAGTAAGCCGCTGTTGAAATGTTGGAATGCCAATTTAGACATCCAATTTGTAGCAGACGCGTACGCTTGTATAGTTTATATCATTTCTTATATCTCTAAGGCAGAGAGAGACATAGGATTGTTGCTAGGGAACGCCCATAGGGAAGCGTCAAAGGACGGGAACGTTAGTGCCAAAGAGGCTTTGAAAAGTTTAGGTAGTGTTTATCTGCATAATAGAGATGTGAGTGCTCAGGAAGCTGTCTATAGGTTAAGTGGCATGCACCTGAAGGAATTCTCTAGGAAGGTTGTGTTTATACCTACAGGGGACAATATAGTAAGGATGAGTCTACCTATAAGTATATTGAGGGAAAAGGCAGAGTCTTCAGATTGTAATGCAGATGACATCTGGATGACTAGTATAATTGATCGGTTTAAGAATAGGCCTAACGATAGTACGTTTAGCGATATGTGTATAGCCACATTTGCGTCTGAGTATCGCATCGTAGCTAAGAATGAGAAATGTAAAGCTAAGATTCAATTAAAAAATGATTGCGGATTTGTCGCGAAAAGAACAAATTCTGAACCTGCAGTAATTAGATATGCGCGCTTTTCGGAGACTAAAACTCCAGAATTATTCTATCAGAGCATCCTGCAGTTGTTCTTGCCGTATCGTTCCGATGAGCAATTAAAGCCTAAAAAATTTGATACATATGGACAATTTTATAACGATGCGCGTGTTAGGTTTAGTGATAGGACGATGCATTCGGTTAAAGAAGTCGTAGATTTGAATAGAAGTAAATTTGAAATTAATGCTGACGAGTTGGATGAGATCCTGGAAAATGTAGCATTAGATGGTGTAGCAGAAGATGCCTGGGGTGAATTGTGCCCAGAGCAGGAGGTAGAGAGGTTAGAGTGTGTACAGGAAGAGGAAGAAAGAAAGAAAGGGCAGGTATTAGATGGTGATGTTGATCATGAAAACGTCCCAGACTTAGCGGTGTGTAGGGAACAGGTAGTGAATATAGAAAAAAGGAATAACATTATGTGTAGAACTGATGGCTTGGCTCTTATTAGGTCTTTAAATGAGACTCAGCGGTGTGTTTTTTATCAGGTGAGGCAGTGGTGTTTAGATAGTGTTAGAGGGAAGAAGCCACATCCCTTTCATGTTTTTGTTACAGGTGGTGCAGGGACAGGAAAGAGCCATTTAATTAAAGCCATTCAGTATGAGGCAATGAGGTTGTTGTCAACAGTCTGTCGTCAACCTGACAATATTTGTGTCTTGTTAACGGCTCCTACGGGGATTGCTGCTTACAATTTACATGGAACAACCATTCATCACACATTTAGCATTGGCAAAGATGTTCGCCTTCCCTACGTACCTTTGGGTGAGGAAAAGGTGAACTCTTTGCGTGCTAAATATAGTGATCTTCAAATTTTGATAATTGATGAAATATCGATGGTTGATCACAGACTGTTGACGTATGTTCATAGTAGGTTGAGACAGATTAAACAGACAGGTGATTTGGCTCCGTTTGGGAACGTGTGTGTCATCGCTGTAGGAGATTTTTTCCAGTTGCCTCCAGTTAGAGGGAAACCTCTTTATGAAGAGGAACTTGGAGTCAACCTGTGGTCGAACCTTTTTAAGGTTGTCGAGTTGACCGAAGTAGTTAGACAAAAAGATGGTGAGTTTGCGTCGTTGTTAAATCGGGTTAGAACTCGTTCAAAAGGGACGGCAATGTTGAATAGCGACATTGAAATATTAAAGCGTTGTGAAACCGGTGAAGTCAGCTCAGCTTTACACATTTTTCCGACGAATAGACAAGTAAATGAGCACAATGATGTAGAACTGTTGAAGACATGTCCTGAGTATGAGGAAATAGAGGCTCAGGACTATGTCAATGATAAAAAAACAGGTGAATTAGTGTTGAAGAGTGGCCATCACACAAAATCATATAACACGTGTTTAGCCCAAGTGTTGTCATTAGGTAAGGGTGCACGTGTTATGTTGTGTAAAAATGTGGATGTGTCAGATGGTCTAGTTAATGGTGTGTGTGGCTTTGTGACAGACATAGTTCATTTAGAGAAGAAAAAGTTTCCTCACAGAGTGTTTGTTAAATTTGATGATAATAATGTTGGTGCTCAGAGGAGGAAACAGTGTGGTAGTAGTTTGTCAGTTGTAGCGGGTTCTATCGGTATTGAAGCAGAGGAAGAGAGGGTGACCAATAAAGGTGGCATGCGTCGTCAGTTTCCACTTAGACTTGCGTGGGCGTGTACTGTACATAAGGTACAGGGTATAACTGTTGATAGTGCTGTGGTGTGTCTGAAGAAGGTGTTTTGTGCAGGTCAGGCGTATGTGGCCTTAAGTCGTGTTAGAAGCTTGTCAGGGTTGGTGATTCAAGACTTTGATGATAAGGCCATTTATTGTAAGGATAACATTAAGGATGCTATGCAGAGTATGCCCCAATATTTGATAGGAAATAACATTAGGCACAAATTGGATACAAATACATTCAATGTTTTTTTGATGAATGTACAAAATCTAACTAAACATGTATCAGATTTGGCTTCATGTACACAGCATTTACAGCTTAACTGTATTGCTGTGACAGAAACATGGCTACCTGCTGCATCTACAGAAGCAGTAAACATTGAGGGCTTCACTTTTCACAGTAGTCCTCGAAGTTTATCTTATAACAGTGACCATCCAGCACTGATTGCACTGCAAGGACAACAACATGGTGGTGTTGGCTTGTACAGTGCACACAATTTGGCCTCTAATATTATCCAAATGCCACCATTCAATTTAGAATGTATAGTTTATAATTGGCTAGAATATAATCTATTAGTAGCAGTTATTTATCGGCCACCGTCATATCCCATGTCTCTGTTTAAAGAACACTTAGGGAAATTACTTGATTGGCTACATCCTAAAAGTAACAATATTGCAGTCATGGGAGATTTTAATGACGATCTCTTGAAATCATCAAGTGTCTGCAAACTTCTAACAGACAAAGGGTTTGGTCAGTTAGTAACGCAGGCGACAACAGAGCAAGGGACTTTGATAGATCATGTTTATGTGAATACATCAGATTATGAAGTTGAGTGTGAGGTTGTGCCTGCGTATTTTAGTGATCATGAGGCGATTGTTTGCAGTTTTAAATGTAGAAATGTATAAATAGGAAGAGTTGTCATAGTAACTATAGGTTGTGGTGTTTAGGTAAGTGTTTCTGGTATCAGGTAGAATGGATTGCGCGTTAGTTGATCATGTGTGGAATATTTTTATAATCATAATAATGTATCGGACTAATAGGTGGTTGGTTAGTTGTAGACTTGTAATTAGTGGTCATTATAGTTGTAGATGTTAGTCTTGTGGTCAGCTGTATGTTCTGTAATGCTTTAATGTATACAACATGGGTAAAGTGATTTTTTTATTTTAATGAATAATTGAAATCATTGTCAAAAATCATGAATTATATTGATTTATTTTTTAAAATGTAGTCAAGAAAACACTCCACTATGTATTGTATAATATGAAATGACCCATGGTGTGCATTAGAGGATGTTTGCATGGCTTTATCTATGTTGTATGTGATGTTGTTTGTTCTGTTATTTATTATATTCTTATTTATTATGTTGTAAATTAAAAAATGGGTTTTCTTTTTCCTACATTACAACAGCATTTAGTACATGTATTGATAAGTATTTGGCCCATTGAACCATTTATTAAAAACTGCACTATTTGCATAGTTTTCTATATTTGTTGAACAAATAACTTGTAGTTGTCATTTTGACATATAATAAAATGCTGTTGCTAATGTAGGTTTTGCTTTACCTACCATGTTCAGACTAAAAGCAAAAGGCACTGGTAATGGTACTCCTGGTTTATACTGGGATGGGGTTCGATTCCCTGCGGTGCCCTGCTGATTGGTTTGGTATTTACATGAAAGGTAAACACTGAAAGACCTTGTTAAAACTCAATCTGTCTCCTGTAGTTGTGCTTTCTCCTCTGTCTCCTCTCTTGTCCTGTCACTTTCTGCAGAAGGACTGGAGATGGGTGTCCAGGAGTCAGCCCACCAGCTGTCATCAATTATGATTAGTTCTGTACACCTCATCACAAGATGGTAGACTCTCTTGATACAGACAGTCATGCCTTCCAGTTCTTGTTGACTATTTTATTGTCAGTAATGCACCTTTCTGAAGACCTGATTCTTTGTGTTCTTGCAATAAAACTATTTTAAAAGCAGTTACAGCCTCCTGCCTCAGCTTTCTAGGGTTAACACACCCAGCCTCTTAACATCCAATCTTCACAATATGGCATTGTCCGGGTCCAAGCTCCCACGCACCGCCCCGTATGCGCATGTTGGTGCATGCTGCAGTCACACGGCAGACACAGCGGGCACGTAGACTTCTTGACACCCGGGCTCCTAATGAACATTGTGTGATGGGGCTAAGTCACATTGCATGTGTCCACTAGATGGCGCTAGAGATCACCCACCAATGACATGTCATGTTGCAGTGTGTGATGTGGAGAACACATCCTGTAAATTTCATGTAAATCGGATAATGTTTGTCATATGAGGCTGACTTCCTGTGTCCAGTAGGTGGCGCTGTGTATGTGAAGCAGTATTGATGCATAGATGTGTTCAGGGCGGGACCCTCTACATGTGTGATCAATTTGGTGTAGGTGGGACAATGTCTGTAGGAGTTATAAGGACTTCCTGCTTTATGGCGAAGCATCGAAATTGTTTGCACAGCCACGCCCAACAGGAAGAAGTCATAAAAAAGCTTTTGATAACTTGTCATCTCCAATTTCTCAAGATGATTGTGTGTGAATTTGAAGTGGATGGGATGGAATCTGTAGGACTTGTTAGTTCAAATATGATGCCTGGAAATGACCAAAAAATTCACCAAAATATAGCATTTTTCCCAAGATGGCCGACTTCCTGTTGGACTTAGGGTATAGGTCCAAATGGCGTTTTTGTGCGTCTGGAGATGATACATAAACCTACCGAATTTCATTCTTCTATGTCAATCGGGAAGGCTGAGGTTCAATTTTGAAATATTCAAGGGGGCGCTATTGAGCCGTTTAGTCACGCCCATCCCATTGAAGTATATAGGATGTTAAATGAACCCACTCCAGACGTGTGTGTTGAGTTTCGTTACCGTGGACGCATCCTTTGCCCCTGAAAAGTGTAATCGTATTATAATGGCGTTGAATGTGTTGTCATGGCAAAGGTATTTGATGATGGGTCATGAGTTGCAGAATGTAGCATCACCAAGGTCTTATGTCTCAGCTGAGTTAATTTCAGGTATAAATACTTAAGATTATGGGAGTAATCAGTGAAAGACTGAAGCAAGTGACTTCCTGTTGCCAGTAGGTGGCGCTATGACTGTCACTAAATATGAGACTGTACATGTGTTCAGACCGGGACACGGAACAAGCATATTAAATTTGGAAAAGCTCAGAGCATGTGGAGTCAAGTTATGAGGGTTTGAAATTTCATGGCGAAGGATCGAATGATGAAGGAAATTGTCGGCGCCGCCACGGCCAAACCGGATCCCTAATCAGAAAGTTTTTGATAACTTGTCATCTCCAATGTCTCAAGATGTTTCTGAGTGAATTTGAAGTCGGTCGGATTAAATCTGTAGGAGGAGTTTGCTCAAATGCGATGCGTATTCGATACAAAATGGCCGACTTCCTGTAGGAGTGAGGGTATGGGTCCAAGAGACTTTTTTGTACGTCTTTCCACGATACATATGTGTAGTGAATTTCGTTTGTCTAGGACAATCTCAGGGGTGGGGCTCGCTTTTTTAAATTTTCTAGGGGGCGCTACAGAGACATTTTGCAACGCCGATTTATGCAAACCATAAAATATCAAATTTTTCGCCGGGCCGAACATGATTGCACAATTTGGTGACTTTTCAAGCACGTTCAGGGGGTCAAAAAGGCCGTCGTTTAGGCAGAACGATAATAATAATAATAATAATAATCGGCACGATTACAATAGGGCCTTCGCACTGTAGTGCTTGGGCCCTAATAATCTTGACAGATACAATAGGGCTTCGCGCTGGTCAGCGCTCGGGCCCTAATAATCTTGACGATTACAATAGGGCCTTCGCACTGTGTAGTGCTTGGGCCCTAATTAAAACTGCAAGCAGTGATGAACGGGCCCTCGCGCCCCCATGCACCGCCCCGTACTCGCATGTCGGTGCGTGCTGCAGTCACACGGCAGACACAGCGGGCACGTAGACGTCTTGGCACCTGGGCTCGTAATGAATGTTGTGTGATGGGGCTAAGTCACATTGCATGTGTCCACTAGGTGGCGCTAGAGATCGCCCACCAATTATATGTCATGTTGCAGTGTATGATGTGGAGAACACATCCTGTAAATTTCATATAAATCGGATAATGTTTGTCATATGAGGCTTACTTCCTGTGTCCAGTAGGTGGCGCTGTGTATTTGACACAGTATTGATGCATAGATGTGTTCAGGGCGGGACCCTCTCCATGCATGATGAATTTGGTGTAGACAGGACAATGTCTGTAGGAGTTATAAGGACTTCCTGCCTCATGGCGAAGCATCGAAATTGTCCGCACAGCCACGCCCAACAGGAAGAAGTCATAAAAAAGATTTTGATAACTGGCGTTATGTCTTAGCTGAGTCAATTTCAGGTGTAAATACTTAAGATTATGGGAGTAATTAGTGAAAGAATGAAGCAAGTGACTTCCTGTTGCCAGTAGGTGGCGCTATGACTGTCACTAAATATGAGACTTTACATGTGTTCAGACCAAGACCCTGAACAAGCATATTAAATTTGGAAAAGCTCAGACCATGTGGAGTCAAGTTATGAGGGTTTGAAATTTCATGGCGAAGGATCGAAATTCGCCGCGTCACCACGGCAACCAGGAATGACGGGGCAAAAAGCTTTTGAGAAATTTTCATCTCCAATGTCTCAAGATGATCCTGTGTGAATTTGAAGTGGATGGGATGAAGATTATGGGAGTAATTAGTGAAAGAATGAAGCAAGTGACTTCCTGTTGCCAGTAGGTGGCGCTATGACTGTCACTAAATATGAGACTGTACATGTGTTCAGACCAGGACACTGAACAAGCATATTAAATTTGGTAAAGCTCAGACCATGTGGAGTCAAGTTATGAGGGTTTGAAATTTCATGGCGAAGGATCGAAATTCGCCGCGTCTCCACGGCAACCAGGAATGACGGGGGAAAAAGCGTTTGATAACTTTTCATCTCCAATGTCTCAAGATGACTCTGTGTGAATTTGAAATGGATGGGAAGAAAACTGTAGGAGTAGTGCCTTCAAATATGATGCCACAATTTGCATTAAAATCAATATTTAGATTCAAAATGGCCGACTTCCTGTTGGAGTTAGGGTATGTGTCCAAGAGACTTTTTGGTGCGTCTTGACATGTTGAACATGTGTACCAAGTTTCGTTTCTCTATGTCAATCTGTCACGAGGGGCTCGCTTTTATTGATTTTGTAGGGGGCGCTAGAGAGCCATTTTGCCTCGCCCATTCATGCAAACCATAAAATATCAAATTTTTCGCCGGGTCTGACTAGCATGCAAACTTTGGTGAGTTTCGCGGCACGTTTAGTGGGGGAAAAAGGCAGTTACTTTGTCAGAAGAAAAATAAAGAGAATAATAATAATCATGGCAAAAACAATAGGGCTTCGCGCTGGTCAGCGCTCGGGCCCTAATAATAATCCGGACAAAAACAATAGGGCTTCGCGCTGGTCAGCGCTCGGGCCCTAATAATAATCCGGACAAAAACAATAGGGCTTCGCGCTGGTCAGCGCTCGGGCCCTAATTAAAACTGCAAGCAGTGATGAACGGGCCCTCGCGCCCCCATGCACCGCCTTGTACGCGCATGTCGGTGCATGCTGCAGTCACATGGCCGACACAGTGGGCACGTAGACGTCTTGGCACCGGGGCTTGTAATGAACATTGTGTGATGGGGCTAAGTCACATTGCATGTGTCCAATAGGTGGCGCTAGAGATCACCCACCAATAACATGTCATGTTGCAGTGTATGATGTGGAGAACACATCCTGTACATTTCATGGAAATTGGATAATGTTTGTGATATGAGGCTGACTTCCTGTGTCCAGTAGGTGGCGCTGTGTATTTGACACAGTATTGATGCATAGATGTGTTCAGGGCGGGACCCTCTACATGTGTGATCAATTTGGTGTAGGTGGGACAATGTCTGTAGGAGTTAAAAGGACTTCCTGCTTCATGGCGAAGCATCGAAATTGTTTGCACAGCCACGCCCAACAGGAAGAAGTCATAAAAAAGCTTTTTATAACTTGTCATCTCCAATGTCTCAAGCTGACTATGTGTGAATTTGAAGTGGATGGGATGAAATCTCTAGGAGTAGTTCGTTCAAATATGAGGCGTGGAAATGACCAAAACACTCACCAAAATTGAATATTTTTCCCAAGATGGCCGACTTCCTGTTGGACTTAGGGTATGGGTCCAAATGGCGTTTTTGTGCATCTGGAGATGATACATAAACCTACCGAATTTCATTCTTATATGTCAATCGGGAAGTCTGAGGTTCAATTTTGAAATATTCAAGGGGGCGCTATTGAGCCATTTAGTCACGTCCATCCCATTGAAGTATATAGGATGTTAAATGAACCCACTCCAGACGTGTGTGTTGAGTTTCGTTACCGTGGAGGCATCCTTTGCCCCTGAAAAGTGTAATCGTATTTCATGGCGTTGAATGCGTTGTCATGGCAACAGTATTTGATGATGAGTCACGAGTTGCAGAATGTAGCATCACCAAGGTCTTATGTCTCAGCTGAGTCAATTTCAGGTGTAAATACTTAAGATTATGGGAGTAATTAGTGAAAGAATGAAGCAAGTGACTTCCTGTTGCCAGTAGGGGGCGCTATGACTGTCACTAAACATAAGACTGTACATGTGTTCAGACCGGGACACTGAACATGCATCTGAAATTTGGAAAAGCTCAGACCATGTGGAGTCAAGTTATGAGGGTTTGAATTTTCATGGCGAAGGATCGAAATTCGCCACGTCACCACGGCAACCAGGAATGACAAGGGAAAAAGCTTTTGATAACTTTTCATCTCCAATGTCTCAAGATGATCCTGTGTGAATTTGAAGTGGATGGGATGAAGATTATGGGAGTAATTAGTGAAAGAATGAAGCAAGTGACTTCCTGTTGCCAGTAGGTGGCGCTATGACTGTCACTAAATATGAGACTGTACATGTGTTCAGAGCAGGACCCTGAACATGCATCTGAAATTTGGAAAAGCTCAGACCATGTGGAGTCAAGTTATGAGGGTTTGAAATTTCATGGCGAAGGATCGAAATTCGCCGCGTCACCACGGCAACCAGGAATGACGTGGGAAAAAGCTTTTGATATCTTGTCATCTACAATGTCTCAAGATGACTCTGTGTGAATGTGAAGTGGATGGGAAGAAAACTGTAGGAGTAGTGCGTTCAAATATGATGCCACAATTTGCATTAAAATCAATATTTTGATTCAAAATGGCCGACTTCCTGTTGGTGTTAGGGTATGTGTCCAAGAGACTTTTTGGTGCGTCTTGACATGATGAACATGTGTACCAAGTTTCGTTTCTCTATGTCAATCTGTCACGAGGGGCTCGCTTTTATTGATTTTGTAGGGGGCGCTAGAGAGCCATTTTGGCACGCCCATTTGTGCAAACCATAAAATATCGAAATTTTCGCCGGGTCTGGCTTGCGTGCAAACTTTGGTGAGTATCGGGGCACGTTCAGGGGGGCAAAAAGGCCGTCGTCGTGCAAGAAAAAGAAAAATAATAATAATTAAAGCTGCAAGCAGCGATGATCGGGCCCAAGCCCCCCCACGCACCGCCCCGTACGCGCATGTCGGTGCGTGCTGCAGTCACACGGCAGACACAGCGGGCACGTAGACGTCTTGGCACCCGGGCTCGTATTGAACGTTGTGTGATGGGGCTAAGTCATATCGCATGTGTCCACTAGGTGGCGCTAGAGATCACCCACCAATTATATGTCATGTTGCAGTGTGTGATGTGGAGAACACATCCTGTAAATTTCATGTAAATCGGATAATGTTTGTCATATGAGGCTGACTTCCTGTGTCCAGTAGGTGGCGCTGTGTATATGAAGCAGTATTGATGCATAGATGTGTTCAGGGCGGGACCCTGTACATGCGTGATCAATTTGGTGTAGGTGGGACAATGTCTGTAGGAGTTATAAGGACTTCCCGCTTTATGGCGAAGCATCGAAATTGTTTGCACAGCCACACCCAACAGGAAGAAGTCATCAAAAAGATTTTGATGACAGGCGTTATGTCTCAGCTGAGTCAATTTCAGGTGTAAATACTTAAGATTATGGGAGTAATTAGTGAAAGAATGAAGCAAGTGACTTCCTGTTGCCAGTAGGTGGTGCTATGTCTGTCACTAAATATGAGACTGTACATGTGGTCAGACCAGGACGCTGAACAAGCATATTGAATTTGGAAAAGCTGAGACCATGTGGAGTCAAGTTATGAGGGTTTGAAATTTCATGGCGAAGGATCGAATGGTGAAGGAAATTGTCGGCGCCGCCACGGCCAAACCGGATCCCTAATCAGAAAGTTTTTGATAACTTTTCATCTCCAATGTCTCAAGATGTTTCTGAGTGAATTTGAAGTCGGTCGGATTAAATCCCTAGGACGAGTTCGCTCAAATGCGATGCGTGGAAATCGCCGAAATCGCGGCAAAAACGCAGATTCGATACAAAATGGCCGACTTCCTGTAGGAGTGAGGGTATGGGTCCAAGAGACTTTTTTGTGTGTCTTGACACGATACATATGTGTACCGAATTTCGTTTGTCTAGGACAATCTCAGGGGTGGGGCTCGCTTTTTTAAATTTTCTAGGGGGCGCTACAGAGCCATTTTGCCACCGCCATTTTGGCGGACCTTAAAATATCAAATTTTTCGCCGGGCCGAACATGATTGCACATTTTGGTGACTTTTTGGGCACGTTTAGGGGGGCAAAAACGCGTTTGTTTAGGCAGAACGATAATAATAATAATCGGTACGATTACAATAGGGCCTTCGCACTGTAGTGCTTGGGCCCTAATAATCATGGCAAAAACAATAGGGCTTCGCGCTGGTCAGCGCTCGGGCCCTAATAATAATAATCATGGCAAAAACAATAGGGCTTCGCGCTGGTCAGCGCTCGGGCCCTAATAATCTTGACAGATACAATAGGGCTTCGCGCTGGTCAGCGCTCGGGCCCTAATAACCATGGCAAAAACAATAGGGCTTCGCGCTGGTCAGCGCTCGGGCCCTAATAATAATCATGGCAAAAACAATAGGGCTTCGCGCTGGTCAGCGCTCGGGCCCTAATAATGCCACTATCAGCACCACTGCCATAGATGCAACATCAGCATAAATAAGTTGTAGCTACTTTTGGCTTTTGTATTTTGTTCATCAAAGAGTTCATCAAAGGTTATTATTTTTCAGGACTGAGGAGTAAAAGGTTCCACTTTATAGGTGGAAAGTAGCACATTTGTTATATAACTATGTTTTATATGTAATGTTGCTTAGTACGTCTACTCTTCTACTATAGTTACTGGTTACTTTGCAAATCAATATAAGCAGCTTTTAAATTAGATTTTAAAATATTATATTTTGTCTTCTGTTTCTATCTTCCTTTATTTCAAAATGTCCGTTAATGTTTTTTATAGTACAGCATCTTGTAACTCCTGTTTTGAAAGGAGCTTTAAAAAGAATGGAAGGAGGAAGATGTTTGTTTGTTTGTTTTTTGCTCATTTCGAGGATAAAGGCTAAATTTCAACATTAGTGCCAGGCATACAAAAAATAAATCAGAAGTGGTTATTTTGTTAAGCAATTCACATTGAAATGTTGAGAATCAAGACAAATTGCTGTTCATACTAACACACCTACGGTAAATTTAGAGTCACCAATTAACCTAACTTGCATGTTTTTGCTCTTATAAATGATAAGAAAAACTTAATATTTCAAGAGTCGAACTTGTGAGAATAGATCAAATACTGGTGTTATAGGACATATGGTTGCCTCTACAAAATGCCTGGTGTAGATGAACTGGTGAAATTGTACTTCAGAATTGGTTTTACTAACAAGCAGTTAGTTAGAATTACATGTAAGGGCGTTACCTAATTTCATTACAAAATGTACATAATTGTAATCCGTTACATTACTGTAACAAAATGCGTAATTAAATTAGGCTACAGTTGCTTTTGGAAATTTCCATGATTACAATTTTAGTTACATTTGAAAAATCGCAGCAAAAGCTCGGATTTATCAAATAGTTTTTTTCATATATGATGCTGTTTTTGGTCATGTGCCATTCAGTCAGACTCAGCAACAGAAGAATGCGTTTCTGTGTTGGAAATACAAACACAGACATCCCATCTCCCACATATTGATAGTGGCTCCCTGACGGCTGCAAATAAAACACAATCTCCTGGAATCTGGAGTGAGTGAGCACACTAGAGAGTGTCTGCGTGTGTGTGTATTTGTGTGACTATAAATGCAGCGTGCCTGAGAGCAAAGCGTCCTTATACCGACACCAAGTGTAACCCACCCCCCACCCCCCGGAACGAAACTCTCTTCAATTAGTTTTTGCAGGTTGGGATGTCTGCAAACACCACTTCATACAGAAAGCAGACAAGGGCCCTAACATTGTAGTACAATGCAAAGAGTGTTTGCCAGCGGTGAAGGTAAACAGTAACACTATCAGGTCTTAAAATGTGAAAATGGTTAACAGTCGAGAGCATTCATTCAAAATTAAGAAAAGTAATCACAATGTAATCACATGCAATTAGTTACATTACTTTGAGAAAGTAATTGAAATAGTTACACTACTATTACATTTTCAACAGGGTAACTTGTAATTGTAACCAACTACATTTCCAAAGTAATCTTCACAACACTGCTAACAAGGAAACTCTTTCTCTTTCAGCACACAAACACAGTATGGTAATTATTATTAGGACTTTGAAGAGATTGTGCCCACAATTGTTTCTGTTCAGGAGGAGAAACCACACAAACTTTGAAGAGGTGGCCCCATTTGTGCAAACTGAAGTAGATGGTAATGGAAAGGTGCAAGGTTGTTAATGGTTACACCTGCATGCAATACAGAGAGGATATCTTGTATCACAAGATACGATAACCCTTGGTTCACATTGGATACCTCTACTTTAGCAGTGTGCGTGCTTCACTGAACTACTGTGGCTCACATCCCAGACTTTTGGAAAGTCAGCTTAGTGAGTTAAATAACTTTTAAACAATTTTTAATCTTTATCTCAACACTCCTTTTTAATATCAAATCAATCTGGATTTTGACCCTGGCATAGTACTGTAGCAGGTACATTGAAAGTGATGTGGTTGCAGATGACAGTTTTCTCTATACAACAGCCCAGCAGACCAGATGTGCCTGCCAAATTTGGTGAGTTTTTGAGCAAGTTTAGGGTGGTCAAATTGAAGCTCAAAGAGGTGGTAGACGAATAAAACGATACAAATACAATAGGGTCCTTGCTTCCAGGAAAGCAACTCTGGAGTCCTGGCCCTTTTGCCTTTCGGCTCAGTCCCTAAAAATAGCTGTGACTAATATCCAATACCAATACCACAATTCTTAAAGGGCTTTACAGAGCAGATATCATCTACCGTTACACGTCTGTGTGTGTGTGTGTGTGTGTGTGTGTGTGTGTGTGTGTGTGTGTGTGTGTGTGTGTGTGTGTGTATAAAATCAAAACTGAAAGTATAAAAATAGTACAAAAGGGGATAGGGCTGAACTTTAGTTACGCAGATGAAACTTTCACCACTACAGTGAGCAACAGGAGGATCCCACAGAAATCCTGATTTTAGACAGGCACCATAATTCATGTCTGGAAACAAACACACGGGAAGGGAGGACAGTTTGGTATTTATCCAGCCTCAGTAGATGAAGTCCAGCAATCACGTTGACTTCATTCCTCATAATCTGCTATAAACCAAGCAATTTATTTCAGATAAGAACTGTCATTGTTTTTTTCAAACAAAAAGAACTTTACACACACCTTAAAGTTTTAAATAGTGCAGAATTTATCAGTAATTTCAGCTTTTTGTGGCTCAACAGTCATTTATCAGCTCAAAATTTGAAGGATCACTACTCTACTGTTTTTGTCACATCTCAGTATCAGGACAGAATAGTTAAATATTAGTTGTATCTTTGACTTTGTTTTAATGTTGCAAGTCTGACTGAAAGATGATGATGGAAGAACTTTTTAAAGTTCAATAACACAATTACGAATCTTATAAGATAGATAGATAGATAGCGACAGAAGTTTGCTGCTGAATATCACAGTCCATTATTGACAGCAGCTTGCTCAGGTTATTAAAAAAATAATTTACAATAGATCTACACAATGTATTTACATCACTACAGTTATTTTCATCTCATTTTCACTCCACCTGAGACCTTTCTTTTTCTTTCAGACTGAACTATTGATACTGAAGATGCCAGGTAGGCAGCACCTTCATGCTTTATAAACCATGTGAATAGTCTGTGTTCATATTATGTGCACAATGTTTACTATAAAAAAGTCTACATGTTAACAGAGTAATTATGATTTTGGCATGTTTCATGGGATTTTCATAAACTTTAAAAGAAAAAAATCTCAATCTCACCTACAAAGCAATGACAATGTTTCTCTTTTCTTTTCTCTCTATCATACACAGACGTTGAGGGTAAGTACATGAAAATAGCTTTTTGGCAGCTCAAAATACTTATTACTTAATATTTATTTTTATCCCATGAGTTATGACTCATGAGTTTTATTAATTTTAAAAGAAAAAATAACTCACCTGCATAAGCAAATGACAATGTTTCCCTTTTCTTCTCTCTCTTTCAATCCCATAAGCTGAACGTAAGTACATGAATTACCTTTTTAAATAGTTACATTTTTACTATATAGTACTATATTTTAAGAAAAAGTTGTAATATGAGAATTAAGTCCAAATTCCAAAAAATGTCATTGGATCTCAAGAAAACAATTTTAAGGTTAATGAGAAAAATATGAAAATGTATGGAAACAAAAATAAAAAAGTTGCAATGATAATAAATAAAAAAGATGATGAATAAGAGGAGAGACAGGTATTTTGTTCCACATGTTGAATTATACTTTAACATAAATATGAAAATACGTCAGTACAGTTTCAGTCATACATAAAAGATGAAAACCAAAATGAGAGAACATAATCAGATGTATTTTGTTACATCATCATCACATTTCTTTCAGTTCCCCTAACTTGAAATTACTTTTTTGGGGCTGCTTTGCTTTCTACTTGAAGGCTACGGACCAATATTAAATGTTTCCGTAACCTTGTGTTTCATTAAATAAGGAAACGCAACATTTTTAATGAACGATTAATGTGTGTTTTGCATAAATTGTGGTTTGAATGAATGTGATAGTGTTTTCAGTCCAAAATGGCGGCAGAGCGACTATGGCACCATCTAGTGGCGGTTTTCAAAAAATCATCAGTGTTTCATACTTTTTGCCGGCAGTACGTCACATCTCCGACAACTAGTCGATATCAGAGCCATAAAGCAGAGAAGGATCAATAAGTGTGCAGGTCTAACTTACTGCCAAAAGAGTAATTGTGCTGTTATTGTGAAAGTAAGGAAGATATATGAATTACATATATTTCTTAATAGTTGATATTGAATAATAATGAACGTATTTATTAATTCAAATTTGAATCAATTGGGGCTCCAAACCTATGTGCATTTTAGCACACAAAAAAGATACCAAATCTATTTCAGTCTATGAATGAATAGATAATATAAATGTATTATTTATTTAACATGCTGTGAAACATAACTTCTTTGTGGTGGATTAAGAGACTGAAAATGCACATTAAAACACCTAAAATGCACGTTTGTATGTGGTTTGCTTTTGAATGACAAGGCCGATATGTGATGGTTGAGATACAAAAAGTGCTCTGTATGAAATACTTAAAATAATTGAAGGCACGTTTGAATTTGTTACAATATGTCGTTATTACAATGTTAACAAAATGATTGATACCAAACTTATAATTTGATAACTTTCACAAAATGTTATAACTTATTACGTTGTGCACAGTTTTACAGTCATAAAGTGGAATATTTTATTATAATATTTTAGTAAGTAGTTTGAGCTTTTTCTCAAAATATTACTTGACTATAATGTAGGTAATCCTCTTTGTTCCAAAATATTATGATATTCTTGAAACGTCCACGCCAAGCAATAATTTATCATGTTTACATTTTCTTATCATCCCTAATGCAGTGTCTCTTTGTCTGCAGTCCGTGGTGAATTGGAGGGGCGCCGTGTTTTATCCAAGAAGTTGTTTAAGCGGCCTGGTAACGCTTCTGCTACAGGTCCCTATGCAGATGCTGGGGCATATGCAGAGGGAGGATTTGACAGTGATGACGATGAGCCCCTTCCCAAGGCCGGAGCATATGCTGGTGCAGGCCTGGGCCGTGCTGGTGCAGAATGGAGCATTTTTGAAGTTGAGGCCAAAGCGCCTAGCGTCAGTGCTGGAGCCGGAGCCTCCTTGGAGTCGCTTAATGCCAAAGCCTTCGCCAGAGCAGAGTTGGGCAGTGCTTCAGCCGCTGTTGGTCCGGTGAAGGCTAAAGTCGCTCTAGCAGCAGACACCGGTGCCCATCTTAGTCTGACTCAAGTAGAGGGGAAGGTGCTGGGCACTGGTGTCTCCATTGGTCGTAAAACAGGTTTTTCTCTGTTTGGCACTGGGATTGAATTTGAGTTGTGGTAGTGAGGCATCATGCCAAATGCAGCTTCCTCTTACTGTATCTTGTGCCTTATTTTCCAACAACATTATAAAATAAAACATGATATTGCAAACCTCCATATATATATATATATATATGGAGGTATATTTTTCCAGTGTTCATATATCCCATGTCAAGTGTTTTTAAAATAATAATTAATTATGTTTGCTTATGTAACTGATTATCTGTTCCAGATGTACGACGACCTTCCTCAGTATGGCCTTAAAGCATTTAAGCAGAAAAGAAGACAAAATAAAATGATGTGTCATAAAATCCCATCTTGATCCTGTTTTTCATCAGCATGTTTTCTGTAACAGCCATTCATGTTTTTATATTCAGTATAGCTTTCTATATAGTGTTTGTTTGTGACAGGGTCCACCATTCCCATGTTCGATAGAAATAACGCACAAGGGATTTAGAGGAAATAATCCACTGTTACTGTCCACTTTCCTGCAGCCATGTCAGAGCTGCTTTCATTTACTGCTAAACCAAACATTTCCTGCTGCAACATATACACTGCACACAACAACACAGTGTGTATGAACCATACCATAATGCCCTCATGTCTGTGTGTACACTAATTATTAATTACAAATACATAACCAGCTTCCTCAGTGTGGCCTTACTGCAACCAAAGAGGACCGAACTCAAACATTTTCTTGTCCGGTTTTCCTCACATTTATTCTCGTTGTGTACGTTGTGGCATTAAAAAATATCTTTTTATGTTAATAAGAGAAAAAGAAAATGAATTAAATATATTAAACCTGTGATGGTGCAAGTCATTAGGATTCATCATCTGCCTCTATGAATGTTTGTACAATACTTTTTTTTTTTCAATTCATCCAATAGTTAAGGACATATTTTAGTCTGGCTCAAAGTTGTGGATCCCTATAGTGTGCATAAAAACAAATCATTCTTCAACAATATTCTTCTGAAATCCAACGTAAATAGACTTATTGGCTCATTGTAAGATATAACACTTTGGTTTCTTAGCAACTTCTGTGTAAGGGATTAACACATACTCCAGTAACAAAAAAGACAAGTTTAATAAGCCACAGTTCCTGTACATCTTATCTATACTGCTTATACTGCTTCTATCTTTGTCATCAGAGTCTAACTTTATCCCGAGACACACAGCTGACCTGGTGACAAGCAGAGAGGACAGCGAACCAAAGATAACAGATTTTTTAGCTTTATTTTATTGGAAGGTATTAACACGTGATACACTGAGGAAGCTAGGTGACCAAAACAGTGCTAGTTGGACTTTTTATTTTCATATTTTGTTTATGAGTGCAGAGATCATTAGACTGAGGAGTAAAAGGTTACAATTTCCAAAGGTAGAAAGAAGTACATTTCCTAAAGTACTGTTACATCACCATTTCTTGTATTTAATTTTGCTTTATAGGGAAATGTTTTACTTTTTACTACACCACACTTGACTGCTATAGTTTTGACTGTATATTTTTAAGTGTCAGCTATACTTAATTAGCAAATGTAAGCAGTATATTTGGTCAAGATCAGCATGCTAACAGGCTAACATGATCATTTAGCTCAATGTCCCTGAGTACAGCATCACAGAGCTGCTGGCATCGTTATAGACTCTCTTTAAAATAAATCTCACCAGCCCAATTTTTATCATTTAATTTAATGTGTTACTCATGTAAATTCCTAACAGACTAACTCTTTAGTTAGTCATAATGCCAATAGATCATCTGAATCTTTGAATGTGGTGAGGAAACACCCAAAAAAACCTTTTCTGTGTCCTCACATTGAGGATGATGATTTTGAGCTTTAGGTCAAAGGGCCCAATGTAGGGTTCGGAGTCTCCAGGTCATCTGATGGTGCCAGAGTCATGGCCAAAGCAGAGGGGATCAGTGTTTCTAGCTCTGTTGGTCGGTTGAAGACTACAGTTGGTCTGGCAGCAGACACCGGCTTGGACGTTAGCAACACCCAGTCAGAGGCAAAGGTGCTCAGCACAGGCATCTCCTTTGATCGTAAAATGGGGTTTTCTCTGTTTGGCTCTGGGGTTGAATTTGAGTTGTAGAAGTGAGGCTTCATGGATGCAACTCTCTTGCTTTTTCTTGTGCCTTCTATTCCAACAATGAAACCTTTGTAATAATATTTTAAATTTGCTGCATTATGAATGAAACACAACATTTTAAGCCTCCACTGAGATATATTTCTTTTCTCCTGTATTTATGAATGTCTATTTTCTGTGTCTACTGCTTTCAAATGGAGAGTGTACATATTCATATCTTAAAACCACATTTACCAGATTGTATCATATTGAGTAATGTAAAGTAAATAAGACTTTTTTGTACTTTTAATTGTCAGAGGCCAAACCATGATCGTTCCGACCCAAACTCAAATAATGTTTATTTTTTATTGTCTGAATGAAGTACTCAAAAACAAAGTAACAAACAAAAGAGGGTGGAGATCCCAGCCAAAATAAACAAAAGATGGGGAGGTCATTCCTTTAAAAAAAAAAAAAGAGAGAGAGAGAAGACAGGTGGAGGTGGAGGGACAGCGCCAGAGAGCAAGAGACCAAGCAGCAGCAAACACAGCGCAACACCGCCCCCTGCAGGGCCAAATGTAACATGCATGATTTTCAGCGAGAGCAGTAAAACTTTGAGGAGAAATGCAGACTCTGCTTTGATGAGAGCTCGTTAATAGAAGATCAGCATCCTGATAATGCCTTCACATAAAGAACTAGACACTATTTGCTGCTATATGCATGTAAATCTGTTCTCATCAGCTCTTTTTCAATGATCTTTGGGGGACACCAGATATTACAAAGACTTTTAACTATTAGCCATGGAAACAAAAACAATATGGTATCCAGCTGCAACATGACTCCACACATCACTGATGATCACTTCTTATAGTTAGTATTGCCAAATACACTTATTGGCTCTAATATTTAAATTATGTGGATTTCACACACACACACACATACCTGTATATACATATGGGTGTAACAATAGAGGATGTCTGCTGTACAGACAGTAAAGTAGAGGACTGAACAAACATCTTCCTAAATATATAAAAGCAATACCAGGTAAGGGCCAATGGAGATTAAAAAGGTCACCTATGTTTTGTGACTTACAGTAACGTCTCTGTGCTGATGAATGTAAGAGAAGCCTGAGACAGCGACTTCAGTGAGAGGATCAGTGGCGAGGCATGACTCAGTGATGAAGAAACTGTGAAAATGATAAGACAAGCTACAACAAACATGTGCTTTTTTATGCTTTTTTGGCTACTTGGGCCTTTGAAGCTGCTTGGTAGTGCACACAGGTGAACACTAGACTGAATGGTTTGATAAAGACTCAGTGGACAGTCTTCTATGACAGTAAAACATTTTAAATAAATCAGATTAGTAGTTATTATCTTTGTAGGTTAAAGCTTTCAGGATTATCTAAAATTGCATTGTGTGAAGCTGGATTGATGTCACATTATTAATATGATTGGATTCATATGTTATGGATGGGTTTTAAGAGTGTTTGACACTTTATAGAATAAATAATGAATTTGTTCTTTTATGAATCTCCACTACTCTAAAAATAAAAACCTTTAGCCTGGTCTCTGTATGAAACTACAATGCAACTACTCAAAGCATATTGAGATTGTTTAGTTTGAGTCTAGTTGTCTTTATCTGCGGCTCATGAACCCATCACTCCCAGTACTTTATACAGTACTACTCAAAGTTTGGACATCTTCTCAATGGAAAGGTGTCTCCAAACCTTTGACTGGTACTGTATGCTAGTCTTCTGTCATTCATTTTTTTTCCACTTCCTCAATATTTCTTCATAGTACATTTGTATTCCAGCTACTCTGACTCCTGTATGCTGTTTCTGCCATTCTTGTGCTTTAGACCTTCTGCCTGTTTGTGACTCTCTCTATTAATAAAAAAACAGTAGACACAGAAGATAAAAACTGGAAAAAATAAATATATTTTGGTTTGAAATGTCAAGCTTTATTCATAAATGTGACACATTTCAATTTTATTACAAAAGACATTTCAGGTCAAGAGTTTGGTCCAAGACACTGTAATAGAGAGCTGCATTTTGCATGAAGCCTCACTCTACCACAGCTTAAATTCAAACCCAGTGCCAAACAGAGAAACTCCCATTGTACGACCAAAGGAGATACCAGTGCCCAGCACCTTCGCCTCTACTTGAGTGGGGCTAAGGTTGACGCCCGTATCTGCTGCCAGACCGACTGTAGCCTTCACCGGACCAGTTGAGGCTGAGACACTGCCCAACCCTGCTCTGGCCATTGACGCTTCCACACTGGCACTGGGTCCTTTTTTGGCATCTGCAAACAAAGAGCCACTGCATTTAATTTCAGGGATGACAAGAGAAGGATGTAACCAGGAAAAACTGATCAATTAATGTGGAGATTATTATTATCTTTTATTGTTTAGAAATTAATTTTAAAATATGGCATGCTATGACTCTCCTGTTCATACGGACTATTAAAAGATCTTTCAATTCCACTGTCATTTAAAAGTTGATGTGAAGCTTATATGAGGCTTCAGTTGTCTCAGTTAGTCATATCAGGTATATCAGTCATATCACATAATTACAGCAAGAAAAAACTATTTCAGCATAGTTGGTTTAAAAATATTTTAAACCAATAATTTTTCTTATAAATCCTTTTTCTTGTGATCAAAAAACGTATTTTGTCTATACTATTAAGTAATGTATGAAACTATCTACAACTTCTGGATTTGCGAGAAACAGAAGAAAAGGGAAACCTCATCATTTACTGATGTAGGCAAGTTATTGATCGTGAATAGTATGCACATGTGAACATACAATATGCACATGGTTTATAAAGCATGGAGGTACTTTCACACTCAACATACTTTGTAGACATTTTTGTTTCATCTTCCTCCAAATAAGATCTGGATGCTCTTTGTTTCGCATTTAGTCCCTGAAGTGAGACATTTACTAAGTTAATGGTAAAGATTAAATGCCTCCTGGGACATCTTCAATATACTATATTTATTAGAGGAGAATATGCAGCAGGACATTATTATTGTAGATGGAGTTTGCTTACCCATCTTCAATCCTGGTAGTTCAGTCTGAAAGAAAAGGAAATTTATATTATAAACATAAAAAAAACTCATCATTGATCTCTTTTCAACATTAAAACAAATGACAAGATACCATTAATATTTTACTATTCTGTCCTGATACTGAGATGTGACATAAACAGAGTAGTGATCCTTTAAACTTAGAGCTGATAACTGAATGTTGAGCCTCAAAAAGTTCATTTACTGATAAATTCTGCACCATTTAATACTTAAAGACACACATTGAGTATGGTGGGAAATACATACTAACACATATAAAGTTCTGTTTGCATGAAAAACAAATGATTGAGGACTTACCTGAATGAAGTTGCTCGGTTGGTAATAGATGTTATATGAGGGATGAAGCCGATGTGATTGCTGGAGATCATCAGCTGAGGCTTTATAAATACTATCTGTCCACCCTCCCTGTGCGTGTGTGTGTGTGTGTGTGTGTGTATTAAATCCAACCTGATACAACATTTAATGACAATTCATCAAATAGTAGTTGATACATCACAAATGCACGCACACACACACATACACACACACACACACACACACACAGATTTACTTTCACTTTCGAACTGAGTGTCAATCTGAAACAGATAACAGATATAATCTTTGAAATACAACTTTTACAGTTTAATAAGCCACAGTTACTTAATATCTTATCTATACTGCTTTTGATTACGTCTTTGTTTTTAGAGTCGAACTTTATCCCGAGACACACAGCTGACCTGGTGACAAAAGATGTTTAAACATCATTTTATTTTATTAACACTTAAAACACTGAAGAAGCTAGGTGACAAAAAATCAGATAAAAAAAAAGATACAAAAAGAAACACAGTACCAGAGATGCCAGAGAAAGAGCTGAGCTAGAAGGCAAAGCTCTCAATTTACCAGTGAATCTGTTCCAACGCTCACCTTTGGTCAAAAGTTTTGGGTAGTGACCGACAGAATGAGATTGTGGATACAAGCGGCTGAAATGAGTTTCCTCCGTAGAGTGTCTGGGCTCAGCCTTAGAGATAAGGTCAGGAGCTCAGACATCCGGGGAAGGCTAGGAGTAGAGCCACTGCTCCTTCGTCAGCTGAAGTGGTTTGGGCACCTGGTCCGGACCTGGTCCGGACGCCTCCCTTTAGAGGTCTTATAGGCCCAACCGACTCAGAACTAGCTGGAGGGATTACATATCTCTCCTGGCCTGGTAACACGTTGGGATCCCCAAGGAGCTGATGAGGGTTGTTGGGGAGAAGGATGTCTGGGTTTCATTACTCAGCCAAATGCCACCAAGACCTGGCCCTGGATAAGTTACAGAAAATGGATGGATGGATTTGTAACATTGATAAAAGACTTTGGCTTCTTGTACCCTCATGAGTTCTGTGTGAGCACACATTACATTTACTTTCTGTTCACTGTAACAGAGTGTAATATGGAATAATCAATAAACCAGATATAAACACTTTTAAGAATTAGAACATTTTGATAAGATGAGAAGAGACACACTGCCAGAGATGCCTGCAAAGATCATTACTTTGCAGGACTGAGGAGTACAAGGTCACAATTTCCAAAGGTAGAAAGAAGTACATTTGAAATTTGCATTATAAAATAAAACATGATATTTCAAACCTTATTGATTCTAAATATATAACCATGTTCCTCAATTTCCAGAAGTAGAAAATAATACATTTACTAAAGTACTCTTACATCACTGTTTCTTGTATTTAATGTTGCCTTGTAGGGAAATATTGTACTTTTTACTACATTTGACTGTATAGGTTTGCATGGTTGTACACTCGCTTTGCAAATAAATATTTTACCTACAAAAATATTACAAAGCCTTTATTGTTGTGGCTAAATAGTTGACAAGTCACCATGTTTTGAGCACTGTAGGCCTTTGTCAGGGGGTTGTCCCTACCTTATTCAGCTTTTTAACATTTCCATCCTCACACATCTGTTAATATTTGGAGTGCCTGACATTATCAAACACCACCAGACTTTAATAAATACTTTTGGCGTTACACATGTTGTAAATGCCCACCTTCCTCAGTGTAGCCTTACTGCAATTAACCAAAGAGGACAAAACTCAGACACTTGAGAAAAAATGTTGGAACATAGATAGGGGGCTTTTCCGGTTTTCCTCACATTTATTCTCGTTGGGTAAGTTTGTTGCTGGTAAGTCAGCTGAGGCTGGTGTTGTCAATTTTTCAGGTGTTTGGTCAATAAATCAAAAGTATTACAAGAAATGAAATTTTGACCTAGTGCATGAATAGTTAAAGGATTGCCAGTTCTTAAATCCATTCTGATACAACATTTAATGACAATTCATCAAATAGTAGTTGATACATCACATATGAACACACACACACACACACACACACACACACACACACACACACACACACACCTAGCACACATTTACTTTCACTTTCAAACTGAGTGTCAATCTGAAACAGATAACAGATATAACCTTTGAAATACCATTTTTACAGTTTAATAAGCCACAGTTCCTTCATATCTTATCTATACTGCTTTTGCTTACATCTTGGTCATCAGAGTTTAACTTTATCCCGAGGCACACAGCTGACCTGGTGACAAGCAGAGAGGACAGCCAACCAGAAATAAAAGATGTGTGAACTTTTTTATTTTATTAACACTTAATACACTGAGGAAGCTAGGTGACAAAAAAACAGATAAAAAAAATAAAAGATACAAAAAGAGACACAGTACCAGAAATGCCAGAGAAAGAGCTGAGCTAGAAGGCAAAGCTCTCAATTTACCAGTCAATCTGTTCCAACGCTCACCTTTGGTCAAAAGTTTTGGGTGGTGACCGACAGAATGAGATTGTGGATACAAGCAGCTGAAATGACTTTCCTCCGTAGAGGAAACTCATTATACTTGTCTTACGATTGTGTTATGTATTCTTGTCTTGTTTTGTGTGTGTGTGTGTTTATGTGTGTGTGTGTGTGACAACAGAAGCAAATTTGTGCTAGCATTTACATGTGAATTTATTGATACCTGTGTCCATTAATGTGCAATGTCTCTTTTAAATAAATAAATAAATAAATGAATCCATTGGTATTATAAAATAAAACATGATATTTCAAACCTTCATGAAGATATATGTTTCCAGTGTTTATATGTCCTGTGTCTACTGCTTTTAAATTATTATTAATTATGTTTCATCTTTGACTTGGTGCTCAATTGACATAGTATAATAACACACAAGTAAAAGAAGACACACACAATATGAGACAGCAGATAGGAAGATTAAAATCATTGTTAGAAAATATCATGACTTATTGATGACGTTGATGGCAGTTGAGATGAATGATTTTTTGACTATGTTTGTTTTTATGTGTGTGTAGCTGATTATTATTGGAAATATATAACCACGTTCCTCAGTGTGTCCTCGCTGCAATCAATCAAAGAAGACAAAACTCAAACAAATAAGAAAACATTATGATTCAGAACATGGATTGGTGGCTCTTCTGGTTTTCCTCACATTTATTCTCGTTGTGTAAGTTGTGGCAGGTGATGTATGTGATGTTTCTGGGCGGCATTTTTTTCTTTGTTGTGTGGACATTGTTGATTTTTTTATTTTTAGTTAATGAAAAATATATTTCTATGTTGATAAGAGAAAACATGTCTGTGACCATTTTTTGAAAGTCAGTTTAGGCTGATGTCAGTTTTGCAGATGGTTTGTCAAAAATAAAAATATTAGAATAAATTCATCCAATAATTAAGGAGATATTTCAAAGTTCAAAGTTGTGGATACCTAGCGTGCATAAAACAAATCATTCTTCAAACAATATTCTTCTGAAATCCAATTTAAATACACTCATTGCCTCATTGTAAGATATAACACTTTGGTTTCGTGTACCCTCATGTCAGCGAGTTCTGTGTGAGGGATTAACACATACTAAAACACACACACATATTTCACTTTCTGTTTACTGTAACAGAGCGTCAATCTGAAACTGTCATTAAACCAGATATAACCTTTGAAAAACAAATGGACCACTTCGATAAGATAAGATGAGACACATTGGCTTCTTCTCCCATAACAGCTGGTTCTGTGTAAGGGATTAACACAAACCACAGTTCCTGTACATATTATCTATACTGCTTTAGCTTACGTCTTTGTTTTTAGAGTCTAACTTTATCCCGAGACACGCAGCTGACCTGGTGACAAACAGAGAGGACAGCCAACCAACGAAAACAGATTTATGAGCTTTATTTTATTGGACGGTATTAATACTTGATACACTGAGGAAGCTAGGGGACAAAAACAGTGCTAGAGAGGCCACATCAGCATACAGAAGTTGTACTTTTCACTTTCATATTTTGTTAATGAGTACAAAGATCATTAGACTGAGGAGTAAAAGGTTACAATTTCCAAAGGTAGAAAAAACTGTTCATCATCCATCACTATTTCTTATTTAATGTTGCCTTATAGGGAAATATTGTAATTTTTACTACATTTGACTTTATAGCTTTGCATGGTTGTACACTCACTTTTCAAATAAAAATTGTACCTACAAAATATTACAAAGCCTTTATTGTTGTGGCTAAATAGTTGAAAAATCACCATGTTTTGAGAATTATAGGCCTTTGTCACGGGGTTGCCCCTACCGTATTTTGATTTTTAAATATTTCCATCCTCTCTTTTACACATCTTTTAATATTTGGAGTGACTGACATTATCAAACACCACCAGATTTTAATAAATACTGTTGGCGTTACACATGTTGTAAATGCCGGGTGGTGATTAGAGCAGCTTCTTTAAGCACTTGGTGGTATTGAAAACTGCGGAAATTGAAAAATAAGTGATATTCTGGGTTTCAATAGCTGCTGACTCTTTTTGTTTGTGTGTGTAACTCTCCTTAGTATTACCTTACTGCAATTAACCAGAGAAGAAGACAAAACAAAATGACAGGTCATAAAATCCCATCTTGATCCTGTTTTTGAACAGCATGTTTTCTGTAACAGTCATTCAATTCACCAGCCCAATTTTTTATCATTTAATGTGTTACTCATGTAAATTCCTAACAGACTAACTCTATAGTTTATAATAAAGTAATAATGCCAATAGATCATCTGAATCTTTGAATGTGGTGAGGAAACGCCCATAACAACCCCTTTTCTGTGTCCTTTGTACTTTTCACTTTACACACACTGGGTGGGGAAACGTAGTATTTATACAGCCTTAGCAGATGAACTCAAGCAGTCACACTGACTTCATTCCTCATTGAACATCTGCTACTCACCAGTATTCTCAGGTCATTCATACAAACAGAACTTCATACGAGCCTTAAAGTTTTAAATGGTGCATAATTTATCAGTAATTGAGTTTATTGAGGATTAACAGTCAGCTGTCAGCTTTGAGGATCATTTCTTTGTTTTTGTCAAATCAGTACAGAGTAGTGAAATATTACTTGCATCTTTGTCTTTTGTTTTAATATTACAGATCTGACAAAAGATGATTATGGACTCTGTTACACAATTATTCTGCTAATAGAAATATTTATATTGGATGGAATGGAAATGAAGTATTAAATTATTATATTTCAATTACCAACTACCAAAGTGTATTGCTGCCACGCCAGAAAAAGAAACAAGCATCAGTGTCACGTTATAACATGAAACTTTTCATGTTAAAACTTGAAACACACTTTTTGAATGAGGAAACGGATAGGAATATGTCTCATTTACACGATTTGATTAAGTTGTACTTCATATTTGGGTTGAGACATGGTGAGATTCTGCTGTTATTGAACACAGTGGATGATATTGTGATAAAATATGCTTACACAAAAAAGGATTTTAAAATGCATGGGGCTGTATGGAGGGTCGGACTCATTCTTCATGCTGTTGTCTATACAGAAGGATGAATGAGTCCGACCCTCTTAAGGTACGGTAATTAATTTATCTGACATTGAAATGAGCCACCACAGTCCTCAAGCACTAACACACATGTCAAGGAACACACAGGTTGTGGTCTTTTGACTCCTTTTAGGGTGCGCAAAGACAGATCTCTCTCCATTACCTTCATGGTAGGATGAAATGAATCAAGTAGAGGGCATGGTGTGATCCTCTCTCCACACACCAGCAGCAGACCATTTAATGACGCCATGGTATATAAAATAAGTGTAGGAATACATCAGAGGGAGTCCGCCTCTTTTTTTGGCATGGCAGCAATATGTTTCTGTAACCATCATACCAATATTACCAAGAATATTTTCACTCTACTTCAGATAGTTTATTATCTAATCTGTGGGTGACTTTTTCTTTTTCTTTCAGACAACTATTGAAGATGTCAGGTAAGCAAACACCATCTAGAAGAATAATGTTCTGCAGTGCTGCATATTTTACTCAAATAAATATAGTATATGGAGGATGTGCACAGTTCTCACTATAAAATGTCTGCATGTTAATCAACTCAGTCTCACAGCAAAACGTATCACAGCTACGTTGGTCCACAGTGCAAAACGTAGCCATTTCACAATTTGGGCTCATAAATTGTGAAATGGCCATGTCTTTTCTGCCCTATTCTTTTCTATAGGACTGCGTTCAAGTCACGTGACATTCAAGTTTTTGACTGCGAAAACAAGTAAAATGGCTGCTATTCATTTAATTCTCAGTCTAAAATGTGTTCATTAATTTTTTAAATTTCTTTAAACTTTATTAATATATCCTTATCTGAGTTAGCTTCTGATGTGAATGAGACTTTTTTCTTTTTACTTAAAGCCCTTAAAGAAAGTATTTATGAGTATTAATGTGAAAAATACACAGACACACAAACTTTCCTCTGGTCAAGTGTGCAATGACCATAGACTGTATAAATGTAATGACTGACAGCTCAACACTCCCTCTGCTGGAGCCCTGCAGTTACTACACAAAACTACTGCTGCTGTTAGATTAACATTATACACATAAAACATGAGGAAACACAGAAATAACTCACAGTGCCGCAGCTGACAAAACAATATTTAAAATACAAGATAAACTATAACCTTAGAGATGTAGTCAGCAGTCAGGTAAAAAATGTGTTTTTTCCATTTGCCGTACATAACTGTCAAAGACGGCGGATGATGGCGGACTCATTTAAACACGGAGAGCTACACTGTTACAACTGAGCTCAAATTAACACTGACTCATGTTTTTGTACTAATTCTTCTTGTTCATACAGTCCCTCTATGCAAAAATGTATTTAAAACTTTATCTGAAGCTCAGCTGAAACCCACATTCCATTATTTGTGTAACACACCATATCAATTAACAGAAATGTTGGATTGACATTTTTTGTTTAACCGTTTCTCAAAATATTAAATGACTTCACATGATATTCTTGAATCTCCACACCACACAATCATTTCACCTACTTATGTCCTTCTCCAGTCACCTTTTAGATGACATTGAGATGATACACTGTCTCTTTGTTTCCAGCACATGCAGTTGCAAAGGCAGGTGCAGATGTCACTGTTGGTGCGTCTGGGGCACTGGAGATGATCGACACCTTTGACCGGCCTGGTAAAGCTTTTACTGCTGGTACCTACGCGGGTGCTGGCATGTTTGCAGACGCATTTGAAAACAAACCTATGAAACGCCTTCCCAAAGCAGGACTGTACGCTGGTGCAGGAGTGGGCCATGCTCGTGCTGAGTGGAGGGTTTGTGAGGCTGAGGCCAAAGGACCCAACGCCTGCGCAGGAGTCGGAGCCTCATTGACGTCTGGTGCCAAAGCCATGGCCAAAGCAGAGATAGCCAGTGCTTCAGCCTCAGCTGGTCCTGTGAAAGCTACAGTGGGTCTGGCAGCAGACACCGGTGTTGGAATAAGCCCAACTCATGTAGAGGCGAAGGTGCTCGGCACAGGCTTCTCCTTTGGTCGTAAAATGGGAATTTCCCTGTTCGGAACGGGCTTCGAATTCAATTTGTGGTAGAATGAGGCCCAATACAGCTTTCTTACTTAGTCTTGTGCTTTCTATTCCAACAATGAAACCTTTGTAATAACATTTGAAGTTTACTGCATTATAAATAAAAAACAACATTATAAACCTCCGCTGAGATATATTTCTTTTCTCCAGTAAATATGTATGTGTATGTTCTGTGTCTACTGCTTTTAAATCATGGAGAGTGAACACAACGTAGCACTTTTGGGCATGGCTGGATTGGCCATTGGGAGTACCGGGATTTTTTCCGGTGGGCCGATCAATAATGGGCCGATGGCTGCCCGTTTTTTTAAATTTTATTTGTTCATTTAGTTTTTGCTGCGCCTTGCCATGGCAACTCTCCCGGCCCAGGGGCAGAGGCATGCACCGGCCCACAGAGCTCCGCTGCGGCCTGCAGACACAGCAGAGGCCCACTGGCTTGTCAATCTTTTTTAATTTTATGTATGCAAACAAAACTTTATATATATATATACACCTTGAAATACTAAATGGTGCAGAAGTGATCAATAATTGCTCTTTTTGAGACTTGTCTTCTGTTTTAATGTTGCAAATCTGATTCCCAGATGACGATGGAGGTGTTTTTTGTAAGTCCAACAATACAATTTTCATGTTTCTACAATATAAATGAATTTGCAATAGATCTATACAACATATTTCCATCACCACGGTGATA
>JAJDFG010000794.1:0-45000 GCA_021039105.1 Scomber colias
GGTGTTCTTCATTAACTTGTGAAGTGGGTAAAACCAACATAATTATGATCATTACTGGCAAAAAGATGTCAAAAATTAAACTTTACTGCATCAGACAGCATCTTCTGTAGCTTCCAAAACCAACATTCACACCCACTTAACGCTTGTCTGGACAGGTGAGAAAGAAACCAGGGTATGAATCCCTTTCTCAACTCATTTATTTCATTCCTTACAACAACTATTTCAGCCACTTTCTTCAAGGAGAGACAGAAAATGAGAATCATCGACCTCATATTTAGACGATTATTGTGTTTTACCCCTTCCTTTCTATGTGGTCATCCAGCTACACCAGGGGTCACATACAGCCTTCCTTTCTTCCCTCCCTCCTTCCTTCCATCTTTCCTTCCTCCCTTCTTTCCTTCATTCTGTCCTTCCTTCTATCTGTCCATCCTTCCTTCCTTCCCTCTTTTTTGTTCCCTCCCTCCTTCCTTCCATCTTTCCTTCCTCCCTTTCTTCCTTCATTCTGTCCTTCCTTCTATATGTCCGTCCTTCTTTCCTTCCTTCCATCCTTCCATCCTTCCTTCATTCTGTCCTTCCTTCCTTCCTTCCTTCCTTCCCTCCCTCTTTTCTTCCCTCTCTCATTCCTTCTATCTTTTCTTCCTCCCTTTCTTCCTTCTATCTGTCCGTCCTTCATTCTGTCCTTCCTTCCATCTTTCCTTCATTCTGTCCTTCCTTCCTTACTTCCTTCCATCCTTCATTCTGTCCTTCCTTCCAAAAATTAAACTTTACTGCATCAGACAGCATCTTCTGTAGCTTCCAAAACCAACATTCACACCCACTTAACGCTTGTTTGGACAGGTGAGAAAGAAACCAGGGACTTAAACCCTCTCTCAACTCATTTCTTTCATTCCTTACAACAACTATTTCAGCCACTTTCTTCAAGGAGAGACAGAAAATGAGAATCATCAACCTCATATTTAGACGATTATTGTGTTTTACCCCTTCCTTTCTATGTGGTCATCCAGCTACACCAGGGGTCACATACAGCCTAATGTGATCTCAAATGGACCAAACCAGTAAAACCAATGCATAATAACTAGGCATGGGATGATAACTGTGTTCAAGGTATATATAAAGCCACGATAACCGAAACCGCAAAATACCATTCCTAAGGTATGAGCCGTTTTTTGTCTGGTCTAAGACAGGAAGTGGAAAGGTAAGAAATCCCTCAGGTGGTACAGCTTTATTTTTCTTCACTTTTGGGAACATTTTAGAGCTGTAATCACAAATACTGCCATACCGTGAAACCATGATATTTCTGCTTATGGTTATCATACCGCCAGAGTCTCATACTAGCCCATGCCTAATAATAATATATAATATAACTTTACTATAATAAACCTAAAATCTATTTACAAACCAGATGAACAGCCTGAGACAGCTTACGAAAAATGAGTGCAATTTCAATGATATTATGTCTCAGTCTTACAGATCATTATTATTATTATTTTGCACACAAGCTGCTGATATATAATTCATTTTAAAAGAAAAACTTGCTCACAAAAGATAAGTTGTCCCATACTGTACATGCACAAAATGCGTGCAGCCATGAGTGTCCATTTGGGGGCTACCCTGATAAGGGATGCTGATAAAAATATGTTCAAGCCCACCGAGGCTCATTTATCCTTCAAATCTGAATCACACTGCAAGTCAGTTATCTCAAGCTGGATGTAAATGGCGAGTGAAAATAAGCAAGAATAGTGGCGTTACCTTATTTCAATTTTCATACTTTGCAAAGGTATCCATTGGACCAGATTGGCTGGTCAGATCTGGGCTGCCCCTGAGCTACACTTCTACCTTCACATGTGATCAGCTGACATGTAAACTACCTGCAAACTACCTTGTGTCAAGCAGAGCCTGACTAAGCTGCTGCAGGATGTAAGTAATGTTCATATAAGCAGCCTGAATGTGTTGATAATCACTGTTGTTTCTATTTTAAAGGGTTTTATGGGTAAATCTACTCGTGCATTATATCCTAGCAGCATGTCAAAACCTGTACTCTCATATAAGACATCATAAAAAATGACACACAAAAAAACACTGACACATGTTTTGCTCTGAGTGAAGCTACATCATCTAATGAGGGCAGATGGTGCACATTGAGTCAGAGCTTCAGGTTCTTTCTGAAGATTTAACTCGTGAAACGGGGACACGGAGCCGTCAGAGCTGCACCGCGTATACACTCTGCACGGCGTCGACTGCCAACGGCTGCAGAAAAGGTTAACTATCACACATTTGAACTTTAAAACATAGTCGTAATGTCACATGAGATGAGAATGTCCTCACAGCGTTATTAAACCACCCTGACCTCTCTCTGTGTGTGTGTTTTGGTCAACCTGAGCTTCAGTCTGAGATCTGCTTGTGACATTATAATTCACTTCAGATAATAAAATAAAATGACACCTCGTGAAAATTTTTATATTTCTGAGCCTTGATGGTGTTTAAGCTTTTTTTTTTTCTTCTGCCTGAATGGAAATGATGTGTGGTGTATGTGTAAATGTGAGTGTGAGAGAGTGAGTGTGTGTGCTTCTGTGGCCATCTAGTGGTAAAACTCAATTAGAGAGGATCGTCTTTATCTGCAGTACTGGAGGATTTGTTGGATGAGAGAAAGAGAGAGAGGGGGGAAAACACTCTTTTATTGCATTGCTCTATTGATGAGTGTAAATGAAGAAAGCAGAAAATCCTCCTTCTATGAGATATTCAAACCAACATCCATCATCTAATTCTGCCTTTCCCCCCCATCTATGAATTTAAACCCCTCATTTTCCTCTCACTGCACAAACTGAACACACCATCTTATTCTAATGATGCTTTTCCAGACACCAGCACGCATGAAATAAACAAGCAAAACCAGATAAAGTGAAACAGCCAAATGCACCTGCAGTGTGAACTCACAGTTATAAAATAGCACATCCTCAGCCCTCAGACCAAACGCCCCAGAATAAATATGAAATAAAAGATTTATCATGTCTGGAGGCAAACGGGGCGAAAACAGAGCTCTGCAGAAGAGAAGAAAAAACCCATCGGACCAATGCAACTGAAATGTTACAGTAGGAGCTAAATCCTGCAGCAGTCAGGATTGGTTGGAGGATGGAGATCTACGAGGGAAACAGTTGATCAACACTGATGGAGAAACCTGGCAGGCGTCCACTGACTGCTCAGACTGATGCTTTGAAGCAACAATGACATTCTTAAAGGGAAGTTCTGCAAAAACACACTGCACACATGACAATATAATAAAAAAAAAAGTCATATGATAAGAAACAATCATGATAAAGCACATTTTTAGACAAGCTGGCAACTATCATCAGCTTCTGTTAATCTCTCTCTCTCTCTCACACACACACACACACACACACACACACACACACAAACACACACACACGCTCCTCTAGCCCTTGTGATAAATCAGCATCAGATCTGCAAACTCACATATGGAAGCTGTGCTCTCCGACGATGGCCCAGCCCACAGCACGGCATGAAGGGGACCGGGGCGTCTCACAGACTCCCAGTCAGGCAGCGGTATCCGCTCAGCCCCGGTCCATGTCGGCACGCTCGGCCCACAGGGGCGCGGACCACCAAAAAGACGCAGAGGAGACGACGAGGAGGAGGAAAAGAGAGAGGAGAGAGGAGAGAGGAGATCCTCGACGGAGGAGAGAGCAGCAGAGGGAGCAGAGGACTGACTGGAGGTGTCCGCTCCCCCCCCCCACCACCACCCCCCGAATCCCCAACCCCTCCCTCCTCCTTGACTCAGAAACTCACAGGATTCAAAAAGTCAGATTCTGGTACCCCCTCCTCCTCTTCCCCATCTTCTACTCGTCTTCACACTGTTGCAACAAGAGAGTGTCCACAAGCTACTTCTTTTTTTTTTTTTTTTTTGTACCCCACCCCAAATATCAGCTTGGGCAGATACTCCGAGCTGCCAAATCCTCTGCAGTGCTGCTGTGTGCTGTGTGGCAGGAGAGGTGCACACTGGTTCAGCTGCTGGTGGATTTTAAAACACACTCATCATCTCTCTCTCTCACACACACACATACTCAAAAACACACACACACACACACACACACACACACACACACACACACACACACACACACACACACACACACAGGTTCCTCCTCAGCATGGGGAGGAGGTGGAGTTCTGAGTGTCCTTTAATGACCGCTGTCCTTGCTTCCTAATGGAGGGCGCCGCCTCTTTACTCTCCGCCTCTTCTCTCTCTTTTTCTCCTTTTAATCCAAGTGTGCCTTAAAAGCTTGACACACACACTTTCTTCATGACTTTGTGTCCCACCCCTCCCCTCCCCTCCTCCTCCTCCTCCTTTTTTTTTCCTCCTCTAAGCTTTTATTGCTCTTTTTTCCCTTTTTTTATTTCATCCTTTGTGTCGTGATTCATTCAGCCCTCATTTGCATTGCATTAACCTTCGTACTTTCTCTGTTTGTATGTGTGTGTGTGTGTGTGTGTGTGTGTGTGTGTGTGTGTGTGTGTGTGTGTGTGTGTGTGTAAGCGGTTAGGACAGAGGCTGAGGCAGCTACTGGTTGCTGTGGAGAGAGGCTGCCGTGTGCTTTCATGTTACAGAGCGAGTCTCGTGCAGAGCAGCAGCAGCAGCAGTAACTCCTGCCTGTGGTGCAGAGGAAAGTCGCTGGCACAGTTCGGTCATGCCTGAGAGTGAACGCGGAGATGGTGTGTGATTGTTTCTTTCCTCCTTTTACCACCACACACACACACACACACACACACACACACAGACACACACACACACACACACACACACACACACAGACACACACACAGACACACACACACCTCCCTGCTGCATTCATGTGATTGAGTCCCGACTGACACGCATCCTCACCGCTGCGTCTTAACTGCTGCGTCAGCCAGAAATGCACGTATTCTCCATGTGTCTCAGTGTACAATGAGTGACACACATGTGGGGAGGAGTCTCGGAGATAATATGATGTATATTCACACACACACTCAGCACACTCAGCACACACAGCACACACAGCACACACAGCATGAGTGTTATTGGATGTCATGTGGCAACAAGGGCAATGAGCACGAGCACACAGCACTGAATTGGACTGAATTTCAATGATTTACACAATGCCCTTCAGCTTCCCTGCAACACACTTCATACTGCTGCATGCAACAACAACAAAAAAAAAGAAAAGTGACTGAATATGAATGATGATGATGAATTGATGCATATTGATCAACACAAGCTTCATCAGTTAATTTGCTTCCCACATTAATCCCACTGAATTTGATGCATGTTTAAAACCTTTAACAGGGATTAATGATCAACACAAGCTTCATCATTTGCAGCATTTCACTGAATGCTATGATTTGATTTGAAAACAGTTTTTAATAATTATGTGTGTTTGAATATGTAGAATCAGCACACGTATGATGATTCATTGATTCGTTGTTCAACAGGAAGTTAATCTGCAATCTTTTGAGCGAAAATACCCAACGCCAGCTTCTCAATGCCGGTTGTCGTCAGGTCAATTCAACCTAACGGGCATAAACTCAAAAATTTCATTTAATGAGGCTTATTGACTGTGATTTGCAAATGTATGTGTAAGACCTGTGGCAATAAGTTTGAATGAAGTTGGCTAAAAAGGACAAGACCCTCCTCAACTTTAACCTTCCTGTCGTCCTCCCGGGTCAAATTGACCCTGTCTTTCTTTCCTCTGTCCTTGGTTCCTTCCTTCCTTCCTCTTTTCCTTTCTCCCTCCCTCCCTCCTACCTTCCTTCCTTTCCTTCCTCCTTTCCTTCCTTCCTTCTGTCTGTCCTTCCTCCAATCCGTCCATCTCTCTCTTTCCTCCCTCCATCCCCTTTTCGTCCTTCCTTCTGTCCTTCCTTCCTTCCTTCCTCCTTCCATCCTTTTCTCTTTCTTTCCTCTGTCCTACTTTCCTTCCTTCATCTTTTCCTTTCTCCCTCCCTCCCTCCTTCCTTCCTTCCTTTCCTTCCTCCTTTCCTTCCTTCCTTCCTTCTGTCCCTCCTCCATCCCTCCATCTCTCTCTTTCCTCCCTCCATCCCCTTTTCATCCTTCTTTCCTTCTCTCTTTCTTTCCTCTGTCCTTCTTTCCTTCCTTCCTCTTTTCCTTTCTCCCTCCCTCCCTCCTTCCTCCCTTCCTTCCTACCTTCTCTCCTTCCTTTCATCTTTCCTTCCTTCCTCCCTCCCTCCTTTCCTTCCTTCTTCCCGTCCTTCTTCCTCCCTTCCTTCCTTGCCTCGAGGACAACAGGAGGGTTAAAGTTAGAAATGGCTGTTTTGAATCTTAATATATTTTGTGAAGGACATGAAAAAGGACAATTCATTTAAGTGGATTTAGTCTGGAAACTGGAATAATGAAGGTTAACTTCCTTATGCTGTTTTACAGGCCAAACACTTTGTCTCTGTTTCCACATAAAATATCTAAAACCTCATTATGTCATAGGTAGCTCCCCTCTTTAATATGTTCAGTACAACGTTTCTACGGGTCACAGCGTTGTTTTAGTAAATATTCTGAGCATTTCTGGTCCGGAGCAGATGGTCGTTGTAAAGCTCTGTGCTCGTCAATGATAGTATCAGCATCTATATATCTCCCGCTCAGGTCTGACAGACTCTCAGCCCAACATAAACCTGGCAGCGTCTTTCATCAGCGCCGAAGCTCCTCGGTTTGCTGCCAATATTTCAGCGGGTGACACGTGTCTGGTGTTGATGGAGAGGCGTCATTATAAACAGAGAGCCGTGCACCTTATAGTGACAGAGGAATCCTATTTATCAGTTAATCTGTCAGAGGCTGTCCCTCTTTGAGAAGTAATAATCACTCAGCTGCTGCTGACGCCATGAAAAAAACGCTGCCGGAGGGAAAACATGTCGACACACAAGTACCACTACCGCCTGTTTCATTTCATTATGCTCTTTCTGGATGCATCTTACAAGCTACTCACAAAACTCATGCCATTATAATGTTGCACAGTATCAATATACACAAGCAGATAGAAAGCCACTGGGATCATGCAACAGAGAAAGATGCATATATTCTCCTCTTCGGTCTCCGTAACTACCAGTAAGACAACCTCAATCAATCACAGAGGCTGCAGACACTGAGAGACATGAGCAGGCTTTCATGGCATGAGAAGGAGCTGATTAAATGCGTACATATTGGGATTAAAATAAAAAAAAATATACAAGATAGTGTGAGTCACTTTTCCAGTATACAGTCTGTGATGTGTTGGGCTATTTAATAAAGTGCCTCAAACAGTTACGAAAAGAGCTGAAACAATTAGTTGATTAATTGGTTAGTGTTATTGGTGGAGTCCTAGGCCTTAACAGTAACTGGGTTGGCATGCCTCCGCTTCCCACTTTACTGCTTTTTGCAGGATTTCCTGGCTGGTCGGGCTCTTCCCACATCGTTAAAAGGGATTGCTGTCACCTGTTTGTAGCCTTTATAAACTGTGTGACTCAAAGATGGCTTCCTCTCTCTCCCTCCTAGCCGGCTGATATCATTGTTTTAGGTTTAAGAGTGTGTTTTCATGTTCTTTTTGACTTTACACCTCCTAGTTGCTTTAATAAATGATTTCCCTTATTTAGGCTGTTACTGTGTGGACCTCCCTTCTTTGGTATGCTCTTAAATGAGCCAGGCATAACAGTAAGTCAATCAAAAGAAAATGTATTGGCAGCTATTCTGATTATTTTAACCAGTAGAGTAATTTCTAAAGCAAGAACGGCAAACATGACCTTGTTTTAGTGAAGACTTTCTGTTCTTTTTCTTCCATATGATCATAAACGGACTACATTTGGATTTTTGGGTTGTTGGTCTGACAAAATAAGTGACTTGAAGACATGATTTCAGACTTTAGGAAATTGTCTGACAATGGCGATTCTTCTTGATGAAGATAAGACATAAAACAACATAAAAAATATCACATGGTGTTAAAATAACTTTTTCCCTATTTATTAACAAAACAACTGACGAAACATTTAAAAAACAACAAGCAGCACTTCAACGCTTCACTGCATGCTCTATAGTCTCTAATAACTAACAAAGTCTGAATGATCTGCAGCACTTTTCTTTAAATATATGATTCAGTAAAAGGACACTAGCTGCATCAATATGCTGCATCCATCCTTAGAATTTAATACAATGTCAAATACTAAATCATTTATATTGGGCTTTATTAAAATGGACAACTCTGATTACTCTAAACAGTAGCAGAAGGCATTGACCTTGTCCACCAGGGGGGAAGTGCATCAACATAGTGCCAAATTAATCTAGCCTTCGCTCTAACACAGCAGGGTTGGCTGAGGGTGGAGGGCTTTCTTTAAACAGACAGAGAGAGAGAGGGAGAGAGAGAGGGAGAGAGAGAGATGGATTCAGGTCACTGTAAAAGCAAGGCATCCTCTGCTTAAATATCATTTAGAAAAAACCTTTAGTTCTTTTTCTGTATGTGCTTTTTTTCTCTTTTTTCCACATTTACTTTATAATTATACATCGCTCTTAATGTAAAATAATACAAGTAACTTCCAGGGTGGCCTTATTGAGCAAGATGTTGAGAGTTACAGCTCCTTCATTGTGACATTCAGAGCTCAAATAACAGCTTCATTTATTTGTTCTGGCACCAACACTGTAAATTACCACAAAAATTAAATACCTGCATTCTTTAGTTTCACCACTAGATGGCAGTCTTATGCTGCTCGGACTGCTTATAGAATAGCTGAGGGTAGTTTACAGCTGCTTCTCTTCAGTCTTCATTTTAACTTTAAGTGCAGGATTTAAATCACAGGCATCATTACTGCTGTTAGATGCCAGAAACTACATATGGCTCACTAGAAATATCTGCCATTGGAAAAATATGACATATGTTGCTTAGAAGTGCAGAAAAAAAGGCCTGCAGGGTTAATGTTACTGATTTCCAGTGGCGGCTACTCCATACCATTACAGTATGTCACTGGTATCTGTTACATAAAATTTAAGGGGGGGGGAAGAGGGGGTTGCCTGATCTGATAAACACCAGATCCAGTAATAATAGGTCTTTACGTTACACCTAGTGTCCATTAAGTATAAGGAAAAATAAGGAAAAACGGCTGCAATCAGAAGGGGTTTCCTGTCCTCACCATGGACTGACTTTCATCACCACATTAAATAAAAAAGGTACAGACGGCGAGTCCAGAGAGTCGAGCTGCAGCAGGAAGAGAAATCAGAAGGTCGGTCCTTGTTATAAAGAGACAGAGAGGTGAAAGAGACAGAAAGGAGGCGGGCGACAAAGAGGGAAAAGAGAGGTGGGAAGCCTGGTGCAACCGTTCACATCAACATAACGAGTGTGGGAAGAAGCAGCAGCAGCAGCAGGAGGTAAATGATGATATAATTCTCTGTGAGTTATGTAAAATCACAGTTTGAAGTACAGTACATCAGACCTTCAACTTGTTTCGGCACAAGTCTCATTCAAATCATCCTCCCAACCCCCCAACTCCCCCCTCCCTCCCTCCTCGAGTCCTTTTTTTAGCAGGTACTTTCATACTGAATCCATCCAGTTAATTTATTACCAGCTGGTTCCTGCTCCACTGTTGTTGTTGATTTTTTTTTTTTTTGGTTTTCCTTGCTTCAAAATAACTTTGGCCTTCAAATGTTAAGCCGAGGGGCCCAGAAACTCAAACACTGAGACCATGTTACTTCAAATGATTAGCCGATCAAAACACATGATCAGCAACTACTTTGATTGTCAAATAATCATTTTGAGTCAATTTTTAAGGAGATTATTTGATTCCAGCTTCTCAAATGTGAAAGTTTTCTGGTTTCTTTCATCTATTATGATAGTAAACGGATTATTTTGGGGTTTCTTGATCAACATTTTAAAGCATTTTCTGATATTTTAAAGACCAAACGACTAATCAATTAATCAAAAACAGACTAAATGATAATGAAAACAGTTAGTTAGGTAGTTAGCAGTTAGTTGTAGCCCTAGTTTGCTTCTCGGTATAACTTAACTGTCAATCAAAGAGGTGATTTGAAGATTTGAAAGGTCACTTCAACCTAAAACATATGACTATATGTCAGAGCTGATACAGTATCTCCAAAACAGTGAGACTGACATCTTCAGGGGATGGTTGACAGACTTTCTCAGCCTTAAACTCTTTTTTTTTACCACTTAGGGGCAGCAGAAACAAGCCATCAATAAAACACATCTCTGACATATTACCACCTTTCAAGTTGATATGGTGGACTTGGCATTGGCATTCATTTGGGGCCATGGCCAACAGGCAAATGTAAGTCCCATATTCTCTCTCTCTTTCTCTCTCTCTCTCTCTCTCCCTCTCTCTTTCTGTCTTCTTGGTCTCCACCAACTCCCGAGGGCAGTGAGAGTGAGCCAGAACAGTAAAGTTGTGAGCCAGAAAAACCAAGACAATGATCTGAAAAACATAAAAGCACTCGTAGAGCTGAGGAGAACTCCAGAGTCGACTGACAGTCGCTGTATTTAAGGTGGTTCATTATTACTGGTGTCCCTTTGCACATCATATGGTATTATAATAATGCTGATTATAGCTGCTCTCTTTATCTGTTACCTGTTAATTACAGAGCAGATTTAATGTATTTTTGTACTTCTAAAGACCGTCTAGAAATAACACTCAAAACTATGTTCCTGATCACTTTCTACAAGAGCCACAGAGGGCAGCCTGACATTTTTAGGGAGGGTCTGTCAAACTGTTTCTCAGCCTTGAATGAAAGAAGAAAAGAAAAAAAAAGGTGATCAGATGTTCTTCATTATATATACTGCTGTACTACATTTTGAAACAGCCTGACAGAAGAAATTAGGCTTTCAAATTCAGTGTCTTTTTTTTAAAAAATTCACTACTGAAGTCGAAACCTTTGTAGACTTGCCGTCTTCTTGTGTTTAATCTCTTTGTTTCTCGCACTCTGCAGAGCACTTTGTTAACTCTGTTTTCAGAGAAGCCCTATATAAAGAAAGTTTATTATTATTCAGGGTCATGGAGGTCTGGATCGTTTCCCAGGGTGCATTAAGCTGAAGACAGGCACTCTAAACACATTGCCTGTCTGTACAAATGGACAATCATTTATATTTACACCTCCAATATGACTAGAAAATATAGCGCTCAAGGCTAACACCTGCTGTACAACACTAAGATGACGATGTATTGTCTTCTGAAAACAAATAAGTCTCAAGGGTTCAATATCAAGAGAAATGCACTTAGTTAACTTATTGCTGATAGCTTAGATTACAAGATTTATACAACTCTCATGTCCCATAAATATGAAGTTACAGCTAGTGACACGATAGCTTAGCCTAGCATGGAAATAGCTAGTCTGCCTCTCAATCGAGACTTGGGCTGGGTATTGTTTAAAAAATGACTATAATACCAGTACCAATCCAAGTTCCCTTAAAGAGTCCCTCATTTCATAGCCATCATGTGAATAGAAGCATTAAGTTGCATTTAATACCACAACTCCTCCACATCTAAACAATTACATTTTTACACAAATGCATTTTGAAAGTCTTCAAAGTGGGCCAACACATCTCACATTAAATCGAAGAACACTGGCATTGATTGGCTATGAGCAAGTCTGTACAAACAGTCATATTTTCTAGCTCTGGGTGCAAAAAGAATCGATTGCAGGGAGACGTTTTGATAGTACTTGGTATCAATCTGATTGAGTATCGATACACAGCCCTAATAGAGACATAAAAGTGCTAAAAACTGAGCTTTAGAGGTGCTAAAAAACTGATTTTGTTACCTTTGGACAGAGAGTGATATCAATCTGCTACTATAACTCTCAGCAAGAAAGCAAATTATCATGTCCTAAATCGTCAAACTATTCCTTTAACTAAGCATGAGGGAGATAAACAGATGAAACATCTGTTTTTTACATGCCTTGGGTTAAATGTCTGGACTGTAACTCTTCAACAATGTAGAGTATGATTGTAATCTCAACCCTCACATGTTGATGAAACCAGTGGACACTGCGCCACAAATCACTGAAGAGATTTCCCATCAGTGAGAGCGTTTCTTTGCTTACACTGCAAGAACTACACCACCTCCACATGAGCAAAAAATAAACAACCATCCACCTGACGATGCTGAACTCTTTCAAAACAAATCTTTATCAGCTCTGCCCTTCGTCCTTCTCAATGGAGTGCTGAGCTCCGGTTCAACACTGACCTCGCTACTCCCACGCCTGAGCGGTCTGGTCTGGCCTGGACCTCCACCCTTCCCAGCCTCCTCCATACTCCCCCCGGGCAACAGGCCATGACTACAGGGAACGTCTCTATTCCTTTCTCTCTCTCTCTCTCGCTCTCTCGCTCTCTCAACCTACTCTCTCTACCCTCAGTCTGTAAAAGTATGAGTAATTCTGTCTTTCAGGAATGTTTATATGCAGTTACTGGAAGATCTTGTTTATGACACTTGGAGCTGCGGTGGATCGATCGCACAGTGACCCACCCCAGCGAGCCCGAGATGTTCATAAGACGAATACAGGCATGCCGACGCTCTGAAGCACATATGCAGCAACAGGTCAGACAGGAGGGAGAGCAAAAGAAAATATACAAAGGGTCATTTCATAATCTGACAAACCAGTCGTGCAAAACATTCCTTCATGAAAAACAGCAACTCGAGACTGTGGACGGCGAGGGGAGAAATTATAAGACAAAGAACAAGATTAAAAACCAAATAACAGATTGATGAATCACTAGTGAAATGATCACTGATATCCCATTTCCACCTAAGCAGTTCCAGTGCTGGTTCTGGGCCAGTGTTTAATTTGGAACCGGTTTTCCTGTTTCGACTGACAAAGAACCGGAGTGATTAATCCCTTGAACATTTGACTGATGTTGCAAGGCTAACGTTAGCTTACAACAAAGGCTAATGTTGTGATCTAGAAATATTTGGGACACTATACACTTCACAGAGGTATAACAGGTGAAGCAGTTTTCCTGTTTCGACCGACAAAGAACCGGCTCCAGGCCAGAAAAAACGGTTCCAGAGTGGCACCAGTTCACCAGGAGTGAATTATCCATTGAACATTTGACTGATTAATAAAGTTGTCTTGAATCTTGAAATTTGAATCTTGATGGTGAAAATCATACACATTTGCGTTGTGACTTAGCTGTGCTCTGCCGGCTAACGTTAGCTTACAACAAAAGGCTAACGTTAGCGATCTAGAAATATTTGGGACACTATAAACTTCACAGAGGTATAACAGGTGAAGCAGTTAGATGAAAATGCATTTTTTTATTTTGTTTTGTTTATCCATTATCCAGATATTTTGTGCTAAACCTGCTTTATCTCATTGTAGGTAATATGACAGTTTTACGGTGGTATACGTCAACACGTTGTTCAGTTTAGTTTGGGTTTTTTTTACGGGTACGACACTGCTGTATGAGCTCCGGCTGTAGTCCTTTGGAAAACTCTTGACGCAGCACCGGGAAAATAAAGTTGCCTAAAAGGAAGATGGAGTCTTGTCTTTATAAGAGTGCAACACTAACATAACTGTCTCAATCCGAGAGTCGGGCAGCACAAATGTTATATATCTGCCGTGTTTGGATGCGAGCCAGGAGCAACAGCTGTACAAACGCATAGTCTGCCATCGTTGTTGTTGCTTCTTCTTCTTTGTCTTTACGTTAAAGCAGTGACGTAACTGATGCATACAGTGACATAATGACGTGGCTCCCTAACCAGCTCCAGCCGTGGAAAAGCAAAGGGAGTGGGAAGTACAACAATTGTGAGGTGTGCACCGATATAAAACCTGATTTAGATTGAGCTACTCCAGCTTTAAAAATGTGGGCATTTGCGGTGAAAATGGATTATTAGCACATTTCAACAACAAGGCAATTGAAAGTGCTTTATATGAAATATAAAAATGCATCAAGACAGAATATAAAAGCAACATGTGGCAACATAAAAAGACGTTAAAAGTGTAAAATGTGAAATTAAATTAAGCTAAAATAGAATAAGACAGGAAACTAAAAACTGGAAACGATTATCTATAAAGTGTATGATACATTTGACATATTTTATACCTAAAATACATGAATGAGCCACACTTTAGCACTGCTTTAGTGGAAAAGGGGTAAGAGAGGTTCATTTCTAAAGGGATGGTGTACCTCTCATTCTTCTTTGAAAAGTGAAAATAATCACACGCAGCATGATTGAGCTGCACCAAGAAGGAAATAAGGTCAACTTAAATCAGCTTTTATTATGATAATACAATTGAAAACAGTATTTACATTATTATCCAAACAGAGTAGGGAGTTACTGGAAGGTCTGCTATTTCTGGGGCCCTCTTGCGGCAAATATCTAAAAGAGGATATTTCTGCTCGGCATGCAAGGGCCTCACTGACCCTGAAACACATCACTCCTCCACCCGCCCCACATCCCTTTCTCTCTCTTTCTCTCTCCAACTCCTTCCCTGTCTCTTACGTCTAAGGGTCTCTAGTTTCTGTAGGATGTGGTGTTACATCGTAGACAGACTCGCTCTCTTTCTCTCTCTCTAAGCCTAATTGAGTTTATCCATGACTCAGACTAAAGGGAAACTCCTCAGTTGGGGACAAGACTGTGGGAATGGACACAAGCTCCCAAGGGTGGCAGTAAAATAAGGCGATTTCTCACTCAAGCAGCCGCACTGAACTGATGAGACCAGCTCATTCAGAAAGTTCTTGGCGGCCTTGAGACGAAGCAGACCGCAGGCTAAGAGGTGGCGTTTTGCTCTCTCCGGCTGCCGTGCCAAAGACGAGGCGATCTCCGTGCCTCCTCCAAAAAAGGCAGAAACATTTAAGGCAGGGGGGCGCGCATCCTTAACCCGGCCCATCCTGTCCCCATGCAGGTCCGCTCAACAAAGACCAGACGCGTTGAGTGTGTACCTCGCAGCGTCTGCTTTATAACAGGCCACTGTGTCGCTTGCTTGAGGATGCAGCTCGGAGAGAGAGACGAGAGTAACGGTTAACATACTGTACCCTGGCGGTGTTTACAGACAGCTCTCACTGCAATGCACATCTCATCTCTGATGGATGATGATGACTGGAGCGGGCCTCTTGTGCCCGTTTGCCTTTACTGTCAGCGATTACGACACACACGCACACACACACACACACACACACACACACACACACACACACACAGACTCAAGTATAACATTCCTGAATGAAGCAGCTACATCCAGGAAATGTGACTAGTCTTCATGAGAGATTCTAGTGAACAACGTAATCGTTATCTTTAGTCACAAACTCTGAGCAACAGATTGTTGACAGTGTTACAGCAAAGTTTAAAGATCCCCTTCAGACATGTTTGACAACACGAACAACACTCTGCTTCCAGTAATAAAGTGCGTCTGATGTTCCTTTCCTTCTTCCTTCATTATTATTATTAAAAGATGTCTCTGCTTCCACTTCACACTTGTTGTCTGGGCTGCATATCGAATCACAACCCGGCTCCAAAAACCAAATCCTGTCGAGCAGCACAAATACGTTGAATCTGCCGTGTTTGGATGCGAGCCAGGAGCAACAGCTGTACAAACCACAGACTGTATAAAAGAAATGGACGTTACATCCGTGACGTCACCCATTGGTTTGTGGACTGCTGCTCGGAAGCCAATAGTTTCTAATCTAGGCAGCGCCATCTTGAAATTTCAGGTGCATGCTGGGAAAAATAAAAACACGGATTCTACTTATATGGGCATGAGGCGGGGCCATGGGCGGAGCGGGGAGGTTGCTATGGTTGCGAGGGCTGGATCTCGAGGACATTGGTCAATCAACCTGTCGATCAGGACGTAGCCACGCCCTAATGCATACCCTGCTTTATCGTCACATATAAAATCAGGGAGGTCAAAATGTCCCAAATGAACATCATACTGCATTGAAGAAGGCTTTAAACTAGCGATTGAGACCATAAATGTGTATGTGTGTAAATGTTGACGGTGTTACAGCAAAGTTTAAAGATCCCCTTCAGACATGTTTGACAACACGAACAACACTCTGCTTCCAGTAATAAAGTGCGTCTGATGTTCCTTTCCTTCTTCCTTCATTATTAAAAGATGTCTCTGCTTCCACTTCACACTTGTCTGGGCTGCATATCGCATCACAACCCGGCTCCAAAAACCAAAAACCAAAAACCTCCAAGCTTCAAACAATAAGCGAACTGTCACTCTTACCTGGCGGACGAGGCTGTTGGTCGTGGTGTCAGAGGAAGTGCTGCCATCCGAACCTTTGAATCGACCTTTTCTTCGTGCTCCTTTCCCTTGAGACTTCAGGAGCCAAAAAAAAGAAGAGAAGAGTGAAATGGTTAAAGCTGGGGTGTCAAACATGCGGCCCGTGGGCCAGAACCGGCCCGCCGAGGGATCCAATTCGGCCCACTTTCCTTCCTGTCTGTTTTCCTTCCTTCCTTCCTTTCTTTTTTCCTTCTTTCCTTCCTTCCTGTCTTGTTTTCCTTCCTTCCTTCCTTCCTTCCTCCCTTCCTTCTGTCCTTCCTCCCTTTCTTTCTTTCTTTCTTCCTTCCTTCGTTCCTTCTATCTTTCCTTCCTGTCTTGTTTTGCTTCCTTCCTCCCTTCCTTCCTTCCTTTCTTTTTTCCTTCTTTCCTTCCTTTCATCCTTCCTTCCTGTCTTGTTTTCCTTCCTTCCTGCCTTCCTTCCTCCCTTCCTCCTGTCCTTCCTCCCTTTCTTTCTTTCTTTCTTTCTTCCTTCCTTCGTTCCTTCCATCTTTCCTTCCTGTCTTGTTTTCCTTCCTTCCTCCCTTCCTTCCTTCCTTTCTTTTTTCCTTCTTTCCTTCCTTTCATCCTTCCTTCCTGTCTTGTTTTCCTTCCTTCCTGCCTTCCTTCCTCCCTTCCTTCTGTCCTTCCTCCCTTTCTTTCTTTCTTTCTTCCTTCCTTCGTTCCTTCCATCTTTCCTTCCTGTCTTGTTTTCCTTCCTTCCTTCCTCCCTTTCTTTCTTTTTTCCTTCTTTCCTTCCATCGCTCCTTCCATCTTTTTAATGATCCGGCCCACATGAGATCAAATTGGGCTGTATGTGGCCCTTGAATGAAAATGAGTTTGACGCCCCTGGGTTAACCCTTAAACAGGCCTTACTAGTTATGTCATTTGCACCTCAAGTAAGGAAGGAAGGAAGGAAAGAAGGAAGGAAGGAAGGAAAGGAGGGAAGAAGGAAGGAAAGGAGGAAGGAAGGGAAGCAAGGGAGGAAGAAGGAAGGAAAGGAAGGAGGGAGGAAGCAAGGAAGGTAGGAAGGAAAAGAGGGAAGAAGGAAGGGAAGGAGGGAGGAAGGGAGGAAGTAGGGAGGAAGGGAGGAAGTAGGAAGGAAAGGAAGGAGGGAGGAAGAAGGAAGGAAAGGAGGGAGGAAGGAAGGAAGGGAGGAAGAAAGAAAGGAAGGACAGATGAAGGAAGGAAGAAAGGAAGGACAGATGAAGGAAGGAAGAAAGGACCGAAGGAGGGAACATTTACCCTAACAGCTGAACTTAGATCTGAGGAAGGAAGGAAGGAAGGAAGGAAGGAAGGAAGGAAGGAAGGAAGGAAGGACAGATGAAGGAAGGATGGAAGGAAGGAAGGACAGAGGAAGGACCCGGGAGGACAACAGGAAGGTTAAAGAGTCTGTATCTCCTGGTGCACGTTGTCTGTTTAAGGGTTAAAGGATAAGTTCACATAGTCTAATATGATACTCACATGTCTACTATATCTAAATGCTCCTCCTGTCTATACTATACAGAACTCTCCTCCTGATATGAGTTAAATATGCAGTATATGACTAATACTACGACAAACAATTACATTAATTATTGATTATGCTTTGTTGGATTGTATTCGTGTGATGGTCTGACGATAGAGAAAAATATCTGTCACACTTTTTTTTTACCCACGGTCACTTTCAAACCTGCAACTAGAGAATATTTACAGTTTCTGGCCTGAAAATGACAATATAATAAATTACCAAATATAGTATGCTGATGTGTCTTCTGTCTAATTGATTCATTTCACCTCCTCTGCCAATTCCTTTTAATACAAACTTCCCTCTTTGTGTTTCCCTGCTGAGTCACGATCGGGGGAAGTATTGTTTTAAGACAGCATGAAGCCATCCATTAAGTGTAGACATGAAGCGTCGCTGTGAGCTCGATTTGTTAAGTGTAGCTTTCACTGTTTTTATCCGAACTGTAACATTATGACAGGTGTCATGAAAAAGATGGCAATTATGTGGGTGGTCTCTAATATGCGAGCCGATATGATAAGGGGCTGGAAAAGTAATGTGCTCAGCTCAAGTGCTCATGCAGCAAGCGTTGCCGGTAGCAACCGAAAAACAGAAATTCATTTCAAATGGGTCTTTTTTTTTTTTCTTTTTTTTTTCATTCCAGCGCCTCTTCCCCCGGGACATTTTAATCACGCATATAAAAAAAAAAAAAGAAAAAAAAAAAAAAGAAGAGGAGAGCTATTCTGAATGTTTCTTAGGAGCCGAGCGGTCATGCAGGACAAGTCTGAGTCTGGAGGAGCAGCAGAGACGTTTAATGGACCTCAGTGGGCACAAACATACTAGAAATAGAACAATACAAGCTGAACAAACATGCTTTATACTGCATGCAGAAATCATAATGTAAAATACAACCTGTCATATGTTATCTGAGGCTTAACATCTTAACATCTTAACATCTTTAACTGGATTGTCATAGATTAAAACAGTGCTGCTGGAAATGGGTGCTGCTTTACTCCACTACATTTAAAAAGGGAAATATTGTCCTTTTAACTGCATTAGACATCATTTAAACTGCCAAATACAATATGCAAAACAGTTCAAATTAGCTTCAGTCTCATAGCTAGAACATTAAAAAAGCTTCTCACATGTCAATGCATCTAAAGTTGCAACTATTTTCATGATCAATTCATCGTTGTTAAAGATAAAAAGCTGAATTTCTCTGCTCCCAGCTTCTTAAATGTGAATATTTACTGGTTTCTTTAGTCTCTTATGGCAGTAAACTTAATATATTTGGGTTGTGGACTGCTGGTCAAGACCTAACAAGACATTTAAGTTGCATCTTTGGGCTTCAGGAAACAATAAATGGCATTTTTGACCATTTTCTGACATTTTATAGACCAATAATTGAGAAATAAACCACAGATTCATCAATAATGAGCTCTAAATGCATCAATAAAATACTCCAATAATATATCACTCTGAAAGAAGCTAATCTACATAATGAGTACTTTATTTACTTGATAAATAAAGCACATTACCTGACCTTTTACATTGCAGTATCTCAACTATTAAGTAAAAAATGACTATTTCTTCCACTACAGGAGTAAAACTGGTGGTACAGTTTTATCTAGAGATGTAAAAAAATAAATAAATAAATAAAAAATATCCATAAATGTTACCTAGCAACCAGCTGGTAACATTACAACAATGTGTTTGATAGAAAATTATAAAAAACTTAATTTATAAAGCACTTTTCATACAAGAGATGTAGCTCAAAGTAAAAAGAAAGCCAAATAGACACACAATATAAAGAGTACATGATAAAATATAGAAGTTAAAGTAAAAGCAGAGTGTATTAATTAAAAAATAAATGAGAATAATATTAATTTAAAGCTAAATAAAGCCAATAAAACTATCTGGCAATGCTCCAACCTGACATTAAAGTTAGATTTCCACCAGCAGAAAGAAACACTGCGGATATATTTGATAACTAATTAATAAAAAACCTTCCCACGTGCAGTCTTTTTAATAATATAATATATAATAATGTCATTTAATTGGACTTACTTGTAACACCGGGTGCTCCAGCGAGTCCATGTGTTTGTCCAGAGGTGTTGCCGGCGCTGTTGTTTTTGGAGTATTATTATGGACCATTACACCATCTGATAAAAGCAAACTCTTAACGAAACCTCTCTGCTCGGACTAATGCCCCAGATGTGTCCAAAAGAAGAAGAAAAGCGCATTTTTAAAAACTGATTCACTTGGTTTATTAGCGCTGACAGAGACGCTGCAGCTCAGCACCGGCGCCGCCAATCTTCAAGTTTGAGACAGGAGGTTTGAGGAGGAGCCTGATGATGATGATGATGATGATGGTGATGATGGTGATGATGATGATTCTCGGATATTATAGCCTTCAGCATCGCAGAGCCTCCTCATACTCCTACACCACACTGGCTGAGAGCTCACCCAACGCCAACACATCTGCCTTCTCACAGAAACAAGAGGAGAAAAAAAAAAAAAAAGAATAACAGCGTTCAAGCTCAAAATCTGTCCAATGATGAAGAAGATAGGCTATATAATGTTTTTTTTTTTGGGGGGGGGGTTTCAATAAAGTGATTAACTGTAGGCTTAAGTGACATTTTGGTTTAGTGCCATAGAAATCATTAGTGATGGAAGAAGTATTCAGATCATTTAATTAAGTAAAAATATCAATATAGCAATTTAAAAATACTTAATTACAAGTTCAAGTCTTGCATGAAAAATCCCAATTAGGTAAAGTACTGCAGTATTATGAGTGATGTAGTATGCAGTATTACAGTAAAAGTACTGCAGTATTATGAGTGATGTAGTATGCAGTATTACAGTAAAAGTACTGCAGTATTATGAGTGATGTAGTATGCAGTATTACAGCAAAAGTACTGCAGTATTATGAGTGATGTAGTATGCAGTATTACAGTAAAAGTACTGCAGTATTATGAGTGATGTAGTATGCAGTATTACAGTAAAAGTAGTGATATATTATTATATATGACATCATTAGATTATTAATAGTGAAGCATCAGTGTTAGAGCAGCATGTTACTGTTGTAGCTGCTGGAGGGGGAGCTAGTTTACACTACTTTATATACAGTTAGCTAGTTTATGCTACTTTATATACAGTTAGCTAGTTTACACTACTTTATATACAGTTAGCTAGTTTACACTACTTTATATACAGTTAGCTAGTTTACACTACTTTATATACAGTTAGCTAGTTTATGCTACTTTATATATAGTTAGCTAGTTTACACTACTTTATATACAGTTAGCTAGTTTCCACTACTCTATATACAGTTAGCTAGTTTATACTACTTTATATACAGTTAGCTAGTTTATACTACTTTATATACAGTTAGCTAGTTTACACTACTTTATATACAGTTAGCTAGTTTACACTACTTTATATACAGTTAGCTAGTTTATATTACTTTATATACAGTTAGCTAGTTTACACTACTTTATATACAGTTAGCTAGTTTATACTACTTTATACACAGTTAGCTAGTTTACACTACTTTATATACAGTTAGCTAGTTTATACTACTTTATATACAGTTAGCTAGTTTACACTACTTTATATACAGTTAGCTAGTTTACACTACTTTATATACAGTTAGCTAGTTTACACTATTTTATATAGTTAGCTAGTTTACATTACTTTATATACAGTTAGCTAGTTTATACTACTTTATATACAGTTAGCTAGTTTATACTACTTTATATACAGTTAGCTAGTTTACACTACTTTATATACAGTTAGCTAGTTTATACTACTTTATATACAGTTAGCTAGTTTATACTACTTTATATACAGTTAGCTAGTTTACACTACTTTATATACAGTTAGCTAGTTTATATTACTTTATATACAGTTAGCTAGTTTACACTACTTTATATACAGTTAGCTAGTTTATACTACTTTATATACAGTTAGCTAGTTTACACTACTTTATATACAGTTAGCTAGTTTACACTACTTTATATACAGTTAGCTAGTTTACACTACTTTATATACAGTTAGCTAGTTTATACTACTTTATATACAGTTAGCTAGTTTATACTACTTTATACACAGTTAGCTAGTTTATACTACTTTATATACAGTTAGCTAGTTTATACTACTTTATATACAGTTAGCTAGTTTACACTATTTTATACAGTTAGCTAGTTTACACTACTTTATATACGGTTAGCTAGTTTAGTCCAGTGGTTCCCAACCTAGGGGTGGGGCCCCTCCAAAGGGTCAGCAGATAAATGTGGGGGCTGCTGAGATGATTAATGGGAGAGGAAAGAAGAAAAAAGTTCTGATACACAAATGTGTTTTCATGTTTTAGACTTTTTCTCTAATCTTTGATTTTTGCTGAAATATTGGATCATTTGAACATTTATTGAAATGAAAGCATGTGAGAAGTTTAGAGGGAAAAATTACTATTTGGTGGAGCTGTTAACTACTCATAGACATCTGAAATGTAAGCCGACTACACACTGCTTATTGTTTTATTTTAAAAGCTTGTTATATTATCCATTGTTTCAAATCTTCAAAAGTAACGAAAGCTGTCAAATAAATGTAGTGGAGTAGAAAGTACAATATTTCCCTGGAAATTAGCATCACATGGAAATACTACAGTATCTCAAAACTTAACTTAAAGCCCAGTACTTGAGTAAATGAATTTTGTTACTTAACACCACTTGAAAATGAATTGTGTTTAGTGATTTAACATCTTACCTTGCTGCAACAAAACTCACTTTTCTGAGGTAAAACAGGCTTGAGATGTTCAACCAGAGAGGGCAGTAAAACACTTCAAACCTCTTTAAAGTTGGCGTCAAGAGGGCAGATCTATGGCAAAAAAAACAGTTAATGGTGAGACAGAAGAAACAGGAAATTAAGTCAAGTGAAAGCTGAAACCATAGTGATGCAGGTGAGGGAAAGACGAGGTTATGATGTGAGCTTCAGATCAAAGCAGAGAGAATGATTCATGACATTATTCATCACCATTGTTTTTGCTTGTCATTAAAATATCCATATATCTCTTACTTGTCTATTGCAGATGTGAATAATCTGAAACAAATGAAAGTGACAGGATGGGATGAGAGTGAAATGAGATCATTCTAACCACATGCAAAAGCTTATTTTACCACAAAGAGCCTCTGAAGTTTTAGTGAGTCATTTCTGCCCTCTAGTGGTGTCATGTGTTATTTGCATATTAAAGGAGCAGCCCACCAATATTTAGACAGCATAGTCATACTTAGTCTAATTCAGCATGTGGAAACAGATGAATAATGGGCTCTAAGGCTCTGCAGGGAGCTTTAAACAGTTTTATAAAACGGCTATGGTGATGTCATCTCAGCTGTTGCTAGGAGACAGAAAGCATGCATTAAAATATGCATGGCGGTTGCAAGGTGAAGGCATGTATTAGGTATGCATATGCGAATTAAAGATGCTATTAAGGTGGTATTATGGGAAATCCAGTAGCTCTGCCTCTGCAACTTATTTAAACTATATGTCTCTCACAAGTCAAATAAGTTTACGGAACAATGCAGCTAAATTGGTGGAATACTCCTTTAGACTAGAGGCTAAATTACACATTTCCTTTATGTGTCAAAACCGATTGTTTTTGCAATGTAAGGCGAGTGCTTTTCCAACATTTCATTTATATTAAGTCCTCTGTGAATACAATTTAAAATGTCACAACTTCCCTCACGTTGATCCTGCGTGCTTTACAACAATAACAGGTGCAAAGGATTATTCTAAGTCAGATCCTTTTCAAATCAAAGCAAAAAACACTTTTTTATGTTTCCTGTTTTGCGTCTCTCTTTTTCCCCCATCGTCTCTGCTCTCTGTTGCCCCGGCGACCCCGTAGCTGAACTCGTCTTCTGACAGGTCTCCGCTGAACAAATGAGGACACTCGATGTTCACACCAACATAAAGAGGCTCTTCCTTCCTCCATCCTGGCAGCAGCTGCCTTGAAAAGACGTGCACATGCCAAAACATTGCTCTTTGGTGCAAAGGAACAGATCCACGCACAAATCAGTAGGCTTTTAAAGCTTTCCTGGAAATGCCAAAGAGGTTGGCATTTCCAAAATAACAGCAGAATTGCTAGAATAAGTGAAAACTTGCAATGGACTTCCTCCTATTGTTTAAACATTACTCGGGAAGTCGGAGTAAATGGTGTCAGCTTTTTTCTTTTTTCTGCAGTGATAGCCAAACAATCTCATGACACTGCCAATACAAGTGACATTACAGTACAGTGATAGTGATAGTGAGCTTATAATGGGAAATTAACATAATCTGCATAATGCAAAATGGTACAATGAAACTAATCCTCTCCCTCCACACACACACATACACACACACACACAAACACACACACACAGGCTTGACAGCTGTTTGCTCACATTTGACAGAATATGCTGATGATGTGAGCATCTGAATTAAATCACAGCAAGCCGATTACAAAATCTCTCTTAAACCCATCCTCACACAAATCCAATTTAATGTACAAATAAGTTGATTTGCTGGGTCTTCATTTATCTTATTGTGTTGATGCATTCATGATATTCTTCCATATTCTTCCTCCAATTTTTTTTTTTTTTGTTTTTTTTTTTCCAGGCCCACTCTGGCTGGTAAAGAGCATGTTTGCTGTGTGGGCCGCATCGCTCCACATGCAGTGAGTTTTCTGTCTTGCAACGGAGAGAGAGCGTGTTAGTCATCCAGGTTGGTGGATGAACAAGAACAGAGCAGCTCAGGTGGGTGGAAGTGCCCTCATATTGGATCACAGAGAGCTCCTCGGAAAGAAGAAGAAAACAAAGAACAATACCTCTGAGATGAGATTCTGACAGAGAGCAGCCATTTCTCAGAAAGTAAGGGGGGGGGGGGGGGGGGGGTTCAAATATCAACATATTGTAGAGCAGCTAGTGGTGTTAGTCTTTAGTTTTTACACTTAATATTAGATTGTGAGTTCTAGTTCTAGTTTATTTTCTACTAAAACTGTAATTTGGTACAATTTATAGGAGAAAAAGGGAATTTCATTGGAAGGAGAGCTCAGTTTAAACCCAATTAACCTTCCTGTCGTCCTCCCGGGTCAAATTGACCCCGTCTGTTTTGACTGTTCCTTCTTTCCTCCCTTCCTTCTCTCTTTCTTTCTTCCTCTCTCTTTCCTCCTTTCCTTCTTTCCATCCTCCATCCCGTTTCTTCCTTCTTAGGTCCTTCGGTCCGTCTTTCTTCCTCCTACCTTCCTCCCTCTCTTCCTTCTTTCGTTCCTTCCTCTTTTCCTTTCTCCCTCCCTCCTTCCTTCTTTCCTCCGTCCTTACTTCCTTACCTTCCTTCTTTTCTTTCCTCCCTTCGTTCCTTCCTTCGTTCCTTCCTCCCTCCTTCCTTCTTTCCTTCCTTCCTCCCTTCCTCTTTTCATTTCTCCCTCCCTCCCGCCCTCCTTACTTCTTTTCTTTCCTCCCTTCCTTCCTTCCTCCCTCCTTCCTTTTTTCCTTTCCTTCCTCCCTTCCTCTTTTCATTTCTCCCTCCCTCCCGCCCTCCTTCCTTCTTTCCTCTGTCCTTCCTTCCTTCCTTTCCTTCCTCCCTTCATTCTTTCCTTTCCTTCCTCCCTCCTTCTTTCCTTCCTTCCTCCCTTCCTCTTTTCATTTCTCCCTCCCGCCCTCCTTCCTTCTTTCCTCTGTCCTTCCTTCCTTCCTTTCCCTCCTCCCTTCATTCTTTCCTTTCCTTCCTCCCTCCTTTCCTTCCTTCCTTCCTTCTTCCTTCCTCCCTTTCTTCCTTCCTCCTTTCCTTCCTTCTTTCCTCCCTTCCTTCCTTGACTCGAGGACAACAGGAGTGTTAATGTACATTCATTATTCTTTTTTTTTTTTTTTTTTTCATATATGTTAAATTGTATGCAGACAAATTCAGTAACTAGCAATTAATTAGATTTAATTGACTGGATATGACTCTAGTTCCCCTATAGTTAGTACCAAATTACATCCATCATCTCCAATTATTAAAAAAAAAAAAAAAAAATCACAGCCCTGTAAAATATAAAATAAGACAAATATACAAAATTAACAAAAATCCTCACGATGAGCTTGACGCCTTTTAAATGACATATTCCCTTATCAGTACAAAGACGCTGACATACAAGTAGTAAAGAAGTCGATTTACAATACTTTATATTAATGCTGGTGACAAATTACTTAAAAAAAAAAATTAAAAAAAGGAAAAAAAAAAAAGATTTGATTGTCTGATCTGAGGAGGCAACAACATATTTATATTTTCACAGAACAACAGATATGCACAATTGTACCTGATGCTGCCAAATGAGATAATAAAAAGGGTAAACTTAGACGATGTAGGTACCCATGATACATAATATACAAAAATAAATCATCATGTATAAAAAAAAAGAAAGAAAAAGGATTCATATAGCTAACGAACGTACCGCGCATTTGTTATCCAGTGTCGAAAAATACACACTAAGGAGGAAGAAGGAAGGAAGGAAAGGAGGGAGGAAGGAGGGAAGAAAGAAGCAAGGAAAAGAGGGAGGGAGGGTGGAAAGAAGGAAGGAGGGAGGAAAGAAAGAAAGAAAGAGAGAAGGAGGTAAGGAAGGAAAGGAGGGAGGGAGGGAGGAAGGAAGGGAGGGATGAAAGAAGGAAGGAGGGAGGAACGAAAGAGAGAAGGAGGTAAGGAAGGAAAGGAGGGAGGGAGGAAAGGAGGGAGGAAAGAAGGGAGGGAGGAAGAAGGAAGGAAGGGAGGGATGAAAGAAGGAAGGAGGGAGGAACGAAAGAGAGAAGGAGGTAAGGAAGGAAAGGAGGGAGGGAGGAAGGAAGGCGGGAGGAAAGAAAGAAAGAGAGAAGGAGGTAAGGAAGGAAAGGAGGGAGGGAGGAAGGAAGGGGGGATGAAAGAAGGAAGGAGGGAGGAACGAAAGAGAGAAGGAGGTAAGGAAGGAAAGGAGGGAGGGAGGAAGGAAGGGAGGGATGAATGAAGGAAGGAGGGAGGAACGAAAGAGAGAAGGAGGTAAGGAAGGAAAGGAGGGAGGGAGGAAGGAGGGAGGAAAGAAAGAGAGAAGGAGGTAAGGAAGGAAAGGAGGGAGGGAGGAAGGAAGGGAGGGATGAAAGAAGGAAGGAGGGAGGAATGAAAGAGAGAAGGAGGTAAGGAAGGAAAGGAGGGAGGAAAGAAAGAAAGAGAGAAGGAGGTAAGGAAGGAAAGGAGGGAGGGAGGAAGGAAGGGAGGGATGAAAGAAGGAAAGAGAGAAGGAGGTAAGGAAGGAAAGGAGGGATGGAGGAAGGAAGGGAGTGATGAAAGAAGGAAGGAGGGAGGAACGAAAGAGAGAAGGAGGTAAGGAAGGAAAGGAGGGAGGGAGGAGGGAAGGAAGAAGAAAGGAAAAGAGGGAGGGAGGGTGGAAAGAAGGAAGGAGGGAGGAACGAAAGAGAGAAGGAGGTAAGGAAGGAAAGGAGGAAGGGAGGGAGGGAGGAAGGATGGAAGGGAGGAAAGAAGGAAGGAAAGGAGAGAGGAAGGAAGAAGGAAGGAAGGAAAGGAGAGAGGAAGGAAGGAAAGGAGGGAGGAAGGAGGGAAGGAAGAAGAAAGGAAAAGAGGGAGGGAGGGTGGAAAGAAGGAAGGAGAGAGGAAAGAAAGAGAGAAGGAGGTAAGGAAGGAAAGGAGTTGGAGATAATATTATAACACATCAACCACAAAAAAACACCAAGTTTACATTACATATGCACAAAAGGGCCTATTTTAGTTTTAGTGTGTCTAGAATCTGAGTTCATGTTCAAAGAGAGCGAGAAGCAACAGGCAGGCCCAACCCATCAGGAGGCCGAGGTTCTGCAGGAGGAACATGAGGCACGGTCTGTTGGTCTTCACTCGACTCATCTCTGGGAGCTGACGGAGGAAAGAAAAATAAGAGTTAACCCTTTGTGTCGTCCTCCCGGGTTCATATTGACTCCGTCCGTTTTGACTGTTCCTTCTTTCCTCCTTTCCTTCCTTACCTCCTTCTCTCTTTCTTTCCTTACCTCCTTCTCTCTTTCTTCCCTCCCTCCTTTCCTTCCTTACCTCCTTCTTTCTTCCTCCCTCCCTCCTTTCCTTCCTCCCTCCCTCCTTTCCTTCCTTACCTCCTTCTCTCTTTCTTTCCTCCCTCCTTCCTTCTTTCCACCCTCCCTCCCTCTTTTTCCTTTCTTCTTCCTTCCCTCCTTCCTCCCTCCTTTCCTTCCTTCCTTCTTCCTCCCTCCCTCCTTTCCTTCCTTCTTCCTCCCTTCCATCCTTTCCTTCCTTACCTCCTTCGCTCTTTCTTTCCTCCCTCCTTCCTTCTTTCCTCCTTTCCTTCCTTACCTCCTTCCCTCCTTCCTCCCTCCTTCCTTTCCACCCTCCCTCCCTCCTTTCCTTCCTTACCTCCTTCTCTCTTTCTTTCCTCCCTCCTTCCTTCTTTCCTCCTTTCCTTCCTTACCTCCTTCCTTCTTTCCTCTCTCCCTCCTTTCCTTCCTTACCTCCCTCCTTTCCTTCCTTACCTCCTTCTCTCTTTCTTTCCTCCCTCCTTCCTTCTTTCCACCCTCCCTCCCTCTTTTCCTTTCTTCTTCCTTCCCTCCTTCCTCCCTCCTTTCCTTCCTTCCTTCTTTCCTCCCTCCTTCTTTCTTCCTCCCTCCCTCCTTTCCTTCTTCCTCCCTCCCTCCTTTCCTTCCTTCTTTCTCCCTTTCATCCTTCCAGTTGCGCCTCCTGGCCAAAGTTAAAATGTTTTTAAGCCGTCACGACCTTGAGATAGCCATCCATGCCCTAATAAGTTCCAGGTTAGACTATTGCAATGCACTTTATGTCGGCGTCTCCCAGTCTTCCCTCAGTCGCCTCCAACTTGTGCAAAATGCTGCTGCCCGTCTTTTAACTAACACTAACAGACGTGTGCACATCACTCCTGTTCTTAACTCCCTCCATTGGCTTCCTGTCTTTTATAGAATTGATTTTAAACTTTTAATGTTTGTTTTTAAAGCTCTTAACGGCCTCGCCCCACCGTATTTATCTGAGCTTTTAACTGTCCGTAATCCTGGTAGAGTTCTGAGGTCAACAAATCAACTCTTGCTGGAACGGCCCAGGTCAAAGTATAAGCATTGGGGTGACCGAGCCTTTTCTGTCGCTGCCCCCAGGCTCTGGAATAAGCTCCCCGTCGAGATGCGTACTATTACTGACCTGGGCCTCTTCAAGTCCAGGCTAAAAACGCACTTTTTTAGGATGGCTTTTAACACCTAGTAGTATGACACTTTCATTTTATTTCATTTTATTTTATTTTATTTTATCTTATTCTATCTTATTCGATTTTGTTGTATTTTATTGCTTTCACTGTTATTTTATTGCTTTCACTGTTATTTTATTGATTTTATTGTTTTTATTTTTCTCTTTATTTATTTATTACCTGCTGTAAAGCACTTTGGTACACCGCAAGGACTGTTTATAAAGGGCTGTATAAATAAACTACATTTACATTTACATTTCCTTCTTTGACTCGAGGACAACAGGAGGGTTACGGAAGTTTTACAAACTATAGATCATGAAAACATATTCCAGTAGAGTCCCAGATTAAATATATAGACCTGGAAAAGTGCTTGATACCTCCCCTTTAATGGTGACATTAGTATAGACACACAGAGCCTGTAGAGTTGATAATAGTTATTGGAGGTATGGAGGTGTTTGGCACAGAGTAATAAGCTAAATCAGGCTTCATTCAGGGTATACTGATTATTGATTTGGATCTTTTAATTAGGAAAATGTAGAATATCACCCGCAGCGTTGTCCTTTCAGAAAGGCTCTCTTACCATTTCTACCAGTGACAAGTAGAGGAAAATGCCAGCAGTGACCGTAAAGATCCACTGCTGCACTTCTATCTCCGCTGAGACAAACAGTCCGATGTAGAGGCCCATGAAGGCCGTCAGAGCGCTGAGAAAGTTCATTAGCACAGCGGTCTTCACAGAGAGTCCAGAGCTGAGCAACACTGCAAAATCCCCTTTAAAAAACAAAAGCAGAGAAGATAAGTCGGTCAGTCAACCAGAGTGTTTCCTGGACGACAGCAACGTTTCCCAAAACTAATCACCGTGACCTCTCACCCATCTCATGTGGGATCTCGTGGCACAGGATGGCCACAGTTGTCGCCATGCCAGTCTCGGCCGAAGAGGAGAAGGCGGCGCCGACAACCAGGCCATCTGCGAAGTTATGAAGGCTGTCTCCCACAATTACCATCACAGCCAGCAGAGGAACCCCTTGTCCTGGGAACACAAACGGGAGTCTGTGCCGTCAAAAGCTCATCTTCGGACCGTGACAATCGCTCTGTCATGCCAGGCGACTAATTACAAAGTGCATTACATTCATCGTTGCTACGCAGCTTATATTGAAAGGAGCAGTTTAGCTTACTCTGATGTGAAGGGCTCGTTGTGTCTGTGTGTTCGGGAGATATTTCTGTACACTCCAAGTCATCCACTGGTCCCTGCATGATACAGATAATTACTTTCTCTCTTAACCTGTAATCCAGAATTGAGACATTTTAAAATAGCTCCCCAGATTGACTTAACTGAAAATTAGCGCACAGTAGGGGATTGAACAGCTGCTGCCTCTTTTTTGTGACTGAAAGGGTCTCGTTAACGACGGCTGTGTATGTTCACATGATTCAACACAAGCATGAAGTGCTTTCTGAATGATCCAACACTTGTCATTCTCCAACATCCTACGTGCCCTGCTCCTTTAACTCCGCTCCCACGCCACTCTTCATTTCCTGTTATGTAAGAGCAAAACTGGAAACATTGATTTTTTGTTTTTTTTTGCAGTGAAAATTTGAAGTTAAATTGTTTTCAGTCTATTTTTTGAATGCTGAGGCTTAAAGATTTTTGGGATAGATGAGCTGTATTTGTCCCCCAAAACTTTGTCCAGCTGTAATTGACCCGTCGTGATCCGTTGAACGCTGTTTATAACGAGTGTGTTTTACTGCTGTCTTGATGTTCAGATGGAGGAGTAGTGTGGGAGTGGAGCATCGCTGGGGTGAATTAATTATATTGACTTAAATAACATCACAGTGCTACTGTACAGCACAGTTTATGCATAAAATCAGCTGCATCTTGATTTTTGGGAGCATAATGAGCTCAATTTCACACAGTAAGAGAATTATAATATATTATACACATTTTTCAAGTCTTTTTTTAACCCTTACATACTGTTCAGGGTCAAATTCGACCAATTTCTTTTACATTTGAGAGCTGTAAAAACACCATATACACATTTCTGTTAGCTGGATTTTTCCTAATGTGACTCTCAGTATATAAAATGGAAATAAATGCATCTTTCTTTTTTTCCTTTTGCAACTCATACACATTTTTATATATATGCAAATGTACAAATTTGGCCTGTGTTTATTACAAAAACTCAAAAAATCAGCATTCAGACATGTTGCTGTATTAATCATGTTATATTAAATGTTCTCCTGGATCATAGAATAGTGATTGTGAAAGGTATTTGATCTAATTTATATAATAATAAAACAGGTTGAATAGACTAAATTGAAAATACCGGCCCTTAAAGTACCTCTAAGCAACAAATCAAGTCATATTTTTCAAGCCTAAGTCCCTTTTTTGTTACGATTCTTCCAATTTTTTTTTTTTTTTACAGACTAACTGCTGAAAAATCCCACTTTATTTGACTAACTCAGACTTTTGAAGCTTCATATTACCTTTAAATATTTTATTTTCAGCACAAGAACTTTATGGGGACTTTTCTAATTCAGTCATTAATAAATGTTCTTATATAAGTTAATGACATAAGATTAGTCTATTCCCCTAAATTACAGTGAGTTAAACCTTTCTTGTCGTTTAACATCCAGGAACTGCCTCGTCATAGTCACCCATGTTTGTACTCCGTCACAATAGAGTCGATGACAGGAATCAGGATTTCCCGTCAAGAAAACACTTTAAGAACATAAGAGGTCAGCGTGCGTTGCGATGACACTCACCAGCTGTATAGTGGAAATGGATTTGCCCCTCTGTGACTGACCGTTGCAGTTCAGCTCTAAGGTTAAGTCGCTGGAATGACCCTGCAGACAATAAAAGAGAGAGAGAGTCCACTGTCTGCAAGAATTCAGTCTCAGCATTTAAAGTTGCTTGCTGATGAAAAAAAAGGGGGTTTAGATAAAGAAAATCAGCCACTAACTTGTCCAATATAAACATTCCCTTCCCCTTGATATGCTACTTTAAAGACCGTGTAAAGTGAATTCAGACATTTTCTTCTAAACACATTAAATAGGTCATAAATGTATTTCTAAAAAAAGGTGTAAAAAGCATTTTAACCATTTAGATTTGAATTGTGGAGCTAGGCTTCACAAACTGTGTTTCAAGATTTCTGTGTTCAGGATTTAGTGATTAGCATAAACCCGCCCCTGCTGCTGTAGAGGTATAAATACATTCAGCACACACTACTACTACTACAGTCTACAGTTAGCCAGTTAGCTGAGTTAGCCGCCGAGCTAGCCACCAAGTTAGCTGCCGAGCTAGCCACTGAGTTAGCAGCAGAAAGCTCTCAGACATAGCGTCCATTTTTCTGGTAGAGGTGGTGACTTTGATTGACAGGTGACACTTGGTAGGGGGCGGGGCTTCAGCGGACTCGGCGGCCACTCCCCCAGGGTTTGGGAGCAGAGAAAGAGGCTGATTTTTACACAACTTTGAAGCCTAATTTCATATATTTGGCGATATTTTGAATCATTCAAATTTGGCAGGGTGGTTAACAACACACTTTTCTGTGGTATGTCAAACTCAGAACACATATTTATTCTTACTTTACACAGACTTTAAGCTATCTGCGTATTCCTTTGCACTGTTCAATTAAAACTCTTACATGATCATGAAAAGGAACCAAAAAGGAGAAGATTCTTTCAATGAGGAAAAAGCCGTAAATCCCAGCGATCATGCCGAGGATCTTCCACAGATACTCCTTTCCCTCTGCGTAGTGCTCAACATCGTGACTGTGAGTGTCATCGTGGAGGCCGAGGATCTCCAAAAGGACACAAAGAGGAAAACTATTAGACATTTAGTCACCGGGGAAAGACGTGAAATCTCCCATATGTCAGAAACAGAGGACAGCTTTGTGTCATTGTGTCATGTACCTGTGGTATGAGGTGAAGGAGAGCGTCTCCTGAGAGCGTGCCGACTGCCAGACCCACAAACAGCTGCAGGATGAGGGTGTAGGTCTCCTGGCAGGAGTTGAAGAAGATCAGGCAGATTCCCAGCATGGAGCCCACCGTGATGAGCAGGACAGCAGCCGTGCTGTAGCCGTACTCTGCAGAGAGGAGAGAGAGCTTTGAGTTTTGAGCTTTTCATGTCCAAATATGAATCAAGCACATTCATATAAAGCTCCTGGCTGAAGCTCAGTTTTATCTTTATATGGTGCATTTGTTACTCTAAACCAGGGGGGTCAAACTCATTTTCATTCAAGGGCCACATTCAGCCCAATTTGATCTGATGTGGGCCAGATCATTAAAAAGATGGAAGGAAGGAAGGAAGAGAAGGAAGAGAAGTCAAGAAAGATGGAATTAAGGAAGCAAGGAAGGAAAAGAAGACAGGAAGAAAAAAATGGAAGAAAGGGAAGAAAGACAGGTGGATGGAAAACAGAGAAGGAAGGAAGGAAGGAAGGAAGGAAAGAAGTAGGAAAAGAAGACAGGATGCAAATATGGAAGGAAGGACAGATGGAAGAAAAGAAGGAGAGAAGACAGGAACAAAAGATGGAAGGAAGTAAGGAAAGATGGAAGTAAGGAAGGACAGATGGAAGAAAAGAAGGAGAGAAGACAGGAACGAAAGATGGAAGGAAGTAAGGAAAGATGGAAGGAAGTAAGGACAGATGGAAAGAAGGAACTAGGAAAAGAAGACAGGATGGAAATATGGAAGGAAGGAATGAAAAAAGACAGGAAGGAAGACATGAAGGAAAGTGGGCCGGATTGGACCCCTTGGCGGACCAGTTCTGGCCCACGGGCCGCATGTTTGACACCTCTGCTCTAAACCAAATCTAACCAAATAATTATGTTCCCTTTTTTATGTTTCTCTCTTGCGTGTTTCATCTTGTGTATAATGTTCATGATCACACTGGATTGAATTAGCTTTTTTTTTTTTTTGGACTGACTATTAGCATATCTATTTAGCTTTATAGTTGTGTATGATTATCATAATTATGCAAACACACAACTGAAAGTCTGTGATGCTTTTATCATTAGTGTGTATTTACAACCCCTTTTTCTTATACAATACCTTATATACCTTTCTTTCTTCCCTCTTTTCATCCCTCCTTCCTTCCTTCTGTCCTTCCTCCTTTTCTTCCCTCCCTCCTTCCTTCCATATTTCCTTCCTCCCTTTCTTTCCTTCCTTCGTTCCTTTTACCCTTCCTTCCATCTGTCCTTCCTTTATTTCTCATGTCCATCTGTACTTCCTTTTCTTTCCATCCTTCATTCTGTCCATCCATCATATCTTCCCTCCCTCCTTCCTTCCTTGCATTATTCTTTCCTGTCTCTTTTTCGTTCCTTCCTTCCTTTTTTCATTCCTCCTTCCTTCCTTCCTTCCTTCTGTCCTTCCGTCTGTCCTTCGTCCCTTTCTTCCCTCCCTCCTTCCTTCCATCTGTCCTTCCTTCCTCCCTTTCTTTCCTTCCTGTCTTCTTTTCGTTCCTTTTATCCTTCCTTCCATCTTTCCTTACTTTCTTTCTCATGTCCCTCTGTCCTTCCTCCCTTTTTTCTATCCATCTTTCTGTCCGTTCATCGTATCTTTCTTCCCTCTTTCCTTCCTTCCATCTTTCTTTCCTGTCTCTTTTTCGTTCGTTCCTTCCTTTTTTCATTCCTCCTTCCTTCCTTCCTTCTGTCCTTCTGTCTGTCCTTCGTCCCTTTCTTCCCTCCCTCCTTCCTTCCATCTGTCCTTCCTGTCTTCTTTTCGTTCCTTTTATCCTTCCTTCCATCTTTCCTTACTTTCTTTCTCATGTCTCTCTGTCCTTCCTCCCTTTTTTCTATCCATCTTTCTGTCCGTTCATCGTATCTTTCTTCCCTCCCTCCTTCCTTCCATCTTTCTTTCCTGTCTCCTTTTCGTTCCTTTTTTCCTTCCTTCCTTCCTTCCATCTTTTTAATGATCCGGCCCACATGAGATCAAATTGGGCTGTATGTGGCCCTTGAATGAAAATGAGTTTGACACCCCTGATTTAAATGATGATATAAACCATTTCCTGTTAAAGGTTTTCCTCAATCCAGTAAACAAAAAGACACCAAAAAAAAACAAAAAACCCAAAAAATAAAACATGTCTTACTCTCGAGAGCAGTGGGCAGAGATCCTCTTGGTTTCTCCTCCGCAGCCTCACAGGCATTGCCTAGCAACTGCTGGATAATGGCTGGACAAATTTGTCTGAAGTGCTCCTTGGAAATTGGCGAATGAGGATCCAGAGCAAAAATATCCACCAACTGATTGGCTGAAAAACATTCCTAATTGGATTAAAAGGAAAAGACAAATATGGGGGGGTGAGGGAGGGGGGGGTGTGAGTAGGAGGCTCTTAAAATCAGCGCGTGCAGCAATATAATAATCACGCAGGAATTTTTGAATATTCTCTGATAAACTTCACCTGGGCCCAGTCTCTGTTCACTCCCCCAGTTTCTTGGTTGTAACCATTAATCGAACGCATCACCACTTGGTTTGAGCTCCCGGTGATGCTCCGTCTCTTCCTGCGGTGAGAGTGTGCAGCTCCTTCGCCTCCGACACCCAGCTGATGAAGCAACTCCTCTAAGTCTAACACAGAAAAGGCAAATGCAACAGGTTAGATTCATAGAAATTAGTCCAGGGTGTCAAAATGTCGACAAAATACGGACATGGCTTTAAGATTTTGGATTGAACTTGACATGCTAGGTCACCAAGCATGTTGCGCCAATAATCAATAATCATTTTGACCTTTTTCATGTAAAGATCATGTATTATAGTCTAAGCATGGAATTTTAAAAAAGCCTTTAAAACTCAGGCTAATGAAAAACTCTAAGGAGGTTTAATAGCTCTCTGAAGCACCATGACTCATCTTTTATCGTAAGTGCCAGCAAGAGGAAATAGAGACATTATAGCAGCTATAATCAACATTTTTAAAATAACAATGGATAAAAATGACTATGTGCAATGTGAAAGTGTGGCTCATTGTGATGAATCCACAGAGAATTAGCACTTCACTCCACAGTTCAGCTTTATAGCGAGTTTCAGCTCATTGGTTTGATTTCCTGGCCTGCAACTCTGATTGAGTCTCACAGCTCTCATCAGTGTTTTTGAATGGACTGTAGGCTACTTTAACAGTGCAAAACGTCAGTCATACAAAGTTAGCAACTTGCTGGTGAGCATAATGGAGCATTTAGCAGCTAAAGAGCCAAATATTTCCCTTGGGAATCGGTGGAGACCAAAAACAGAGCTAAAAAGTGAGTGAATATTGGACTTACATTTGTTGAGTAGCTAAAAACAAGTTTCCAAATGAATGCTAATGTTGTTCCTTCTCTACTGGATGTATCAATAGGTATCTATTTGCCAATTAGCTTTAACTTAAAGGGTGAAAATATACTAATGTTGAATGTTTCCACTGAGCTCAAGCAGCCATAAATTTTGCTGCAGGTTGAAATAATAGAAGGAAACACAATGAAATACTTTTACAGATTTGTGGTTATTAAAATCAGGTTAGCATTAGCCTGTAACAATATGAATAGACTTATAAACTTACCTATAATCTGCAGGTTATTAGTGCGATTTAGTGAGTGAAAGATATAGTCGGTAAAGAAGGCAGGCGATGGGAGGTTCCTCTGGCTGAAACAGTGACCCTGCAGGATGTGGCTGATGATGGCTGCGGCCAGTTTGGGCACCGAAGATGCACCAACATCTGTATTTTCTTTCTGGTTAACGTCTTCAAGGAGATGAGCGGCATCGATACACTGTGGGGGATCAAAGGTGAAAGTCTAATATTATGGATTTGCTCATGTTAAGAAGAGATACATAAAAAAATAATAATAAAAAGACGTACTTGTATATCAGATGAGGTAGAGGCATCTTGGTTGGAGGGGTTGTAGTGTTGGTTGATGAGCTGCAGAATACTTTCAGTTTCACTGGATGATAGGAGGCGGTTGTCCTCAGCTGGGTGTAGATTAGTGAGGGCCAAAAGGTAGAACTGATAGTTCCCAAAAGAGGAAGAGGAGGAGGAGGAGGATAAGGAGGAGGTGGATGAGGAAAGGGAGGAAGGAGAGGCGGAGTTGGACATGCACAGATCTTGCAAGTTAATTATGTAGTACAGCAGAACGGTGGACATTCGCTGGAAGTCTTCCTCAGTGAGATAAGCCTTGCCATCATCCTCCAGCACAGAGAGAGCGATATCTGGCGTCAAGCACTGTGAAAAGAAGACAATCATAACTTTCATTTTTCAGAACAATCTGGACAAAATCTGGATTATGGTGTTCAGTCATGTGAGAACTGACCGAAGTTAGATTTACATGTTAAGTTAATATGTTGTGGAAAAGATGTCAGCTTAATAAAAGGCCTATTTTCTCCCTGCATAGCGTACACTGTACTGGCCTTCTTGGGAAAGGAGTAGCTTTGTGCTGCTGTTTGTATTTTGGCTAGATGAGCCCAATTATACACACACATACACATACACACACACAAATACAGATAGTTGGGAGAGTGTGTTAACAAAAGTTCACTATTCAGACTGAGAAAAAATTTAGCATACTTTCTTAATTTCTAAATCTCACTCTGGATTTCTTTCAAGGCTCCACACACACACACATACACAAACACACACACATACACACACACATAATCCCATTGTCAGTCAACCTGCACAAACATGTGAAGTACCTCTAAGTCCACTCTATGGAGTTTATTATGTCAAACTGAGGGATGTCTAAAGCCACTCAGCGTGAATGCCCCATAGAGGTCAAGGACTTAAGCCTCCACATTCACTCACATTCCAGCCATAATAAGCATGTCTCCTGGAATAAGCAGGCAGGAATTGGATGAATACATAATAAGCACTTAGCATATTGGATGTAAGAAATGTTTTTTGTAGGGATGTGAGGAATCTTTTCAAATACTCTAATTTATATGTGTACTATCATGTCACAGAGCACTTAGTGAGCTCAGTTGATCATGTAGAACAACAGGTGAATGCCTTACCTTGTCACAGATGTCCTGAGAGATGCCAGTCCGCTCTTCACAGTGCACCGCCCGGAGCAGCGTGGTGATCAGGATGCCTGTGTGGTTCTTCTGGAAACGAGGCTCGCCGTCTGTACCCAGAGGCAGATCCAAGGCCCTTTGAGCCTCCTGCAGGTGGCCCAGCTCCTGCCCTCTCACCTCCAGGATGCTCCCCAGCAGACAGACAAGAAGCAGCAGCAGCAGCAAAAGGGGAGCACTGCTCCTGAAGTGCATGTTCCTACCGAGGCCGTCTGACTCCCTGAAGCTCCCAGGACTGGCAAAGGGCTTGACAGACAGCAAGGAAGGTGATGGAGAGAGAACACAGAGAGGAAATTAAAAACAGAGAGGAGAAATTTGAATGACGGTGAATGAGGAGAGGAGAGAGAAAGCTTCTAGAGAAGAGCAGCGGATGTGTTCTTGCTGAGAGAGGCATTAATAATAGGCACGCCTGATCTGGTGGAGGACAGGAGGGCTCGGTGGGCACTCTTCAGCTGAACCAGCCCTTACAGTGACGAACGGTCAGCCAAAGCCTGGGCCCCTCAGTCCACAACAAAAGGATTAGTGCAGGCAAGTGAGAGAGCACAGGGGCAGGGAGAAGGGGGCATGAAGGGGGAGATTGTCGGGAAAATAATTAGTATTGAGGAAAAATTACAGTGTGCTATGGTTGCAAAAGAAAGCTGGTGCAACATTAACGAAAAAAAAGGCAAATTAGGGAAAAGCAATTACTATATGGCTCACATAAAACTGTTCCTGTTCCTCTGAAGTGCACAAGTAGCACAGAGGTCACTATAAATGCTGAAAAACTGCTTCTGTTTCAATTTAACACTGTCAGTTTTCATAAGGGTCTGAATATTGAGCCGGCTTCCTTATTTAGAAGCATCAGTTGTTCTGGAGCGAGATGTGAGTGAGTGCATGTGGTAAATGCTGACTACGAGCCCCACACAGCCCCCATAAGAGTGCATGCAGTATGTTGACTATACAAGCCCCATATAGTCCCCCGAAAGCATCTGTGACATTCAAATGGAAGGTTTTTCTTTATTTTGTTAGATGTCTGAGTCATCACAGATCAAACACACGGAGCAAAATATGCCAAGCTTTCTCACAACACATACCAACATCCTCCCACACTGTACAACCTGCAGGTCAAACTGACTGAGCAACAGGAGGACAGAACTGTTGTTGAAAATCCCTAAAAGCAACATTAATACCTCGGATGTAACAGATGAAAAAAAAGCACACCGGATGAACCGGGCCTACCTCTCTTCCCTCTTCACCTCTCAGCTGCTGTAACTAGGTTTGTTTTCCTCCTCCGGCAGGATAAACAGAAGATCCAGTGGTTGTTTGGGGAGAATTCCTGGGCATTGGTGTTGTTGGTAAAGCCCTCTTATGAGAAGTAAGAGTTGAATAAGCTCAGCTAAGGATTAGTTGCGACAGTCTGAGAGAGAGCTGTGGTTGCCATGGAAAAGGCTGTCTCATTTTCAACAGCGAGGTGATGGGGGTGGCCAGCCGCTGGAAGAGGTGATTGAAAGTCTGGTGCCTGACAGACATTTCACAGTTTGAACTTCATCATATCTAAGCCACCTGCGAGACAGTATTTGGGTGCATGGAAGGATTACTGCTAAATCCACTGGACAAAATAGTGGACATGCTTTCCCTAAAGCACTTGCAAACTTCAGAGGTGTTTTGGTGACTACTTCAAATCTCAAAGGATGCAATATGAGGGAGTCATATTAGGCTTTATAACCATGCACAGACTGGCAATCATCATTTTCATAAGTTTTCAAGGCAGCTTTACTCTCCTCACAAAGGTGGAAATAGGCCAAATACACCACCTGACACAAACATGATCAGTTCAAAGAGGGTGTCTAATCCCCCATGTAGGATCAGACACTGGTATACTCGACATCTGATGGAAAAAAGGTGCAAAATATAATGATTTAAGGCAGTGAAAACAATGTGCTGCAATCGAAAGAAACCTCTTAGGATAGAGATATATGAATAAAAGAGAAATGGGATAAAGTAAGCCTGTTTGGTTAATATGGGAAAGTTGAAACAGCCAAATAATGATATCCACTGTATCTGATGGATTAAATGTTGTGTTAGATTCTTACGAAAACAGTTAAACATTTGGTTTAAAATGCGGAGGTGTGACGGCAGGAGAATACCACAGCTTGGCATCAATTTTGTGGAGTTTTTTCTTGTAAACAAACAAGCAAACGATCATTTTTATTTTCTGTTTCTTGCAGAAAATCGAAATGACAGTATCAAGGGTGATGGAAGATTGCATTATACCACCAAGCAGCCCAGCAAACCACACACCGTACTTCAGCTTCAACTTCAGAAAAAATCAGATCAACAATAAAAGATTAACACTAGGGCTGTCAGCGTTAACGCGTTAATCGCGATTAGATTAATGCAATCCATAACGAGTTAATTTTTTAAAATCGTATTTTAATGTTGCAAGCCTTTTTGTCCCTTCTACTCCCCCGTAGACGGCTCCTCTAGCTGTAGCGCTATGCTTTGAAGTGGCCTCCTGCAGTAAACCTACCGCGCTGATGGAAAGTAAGAGAGCTACTGGACTTTTGAACGGCTTGTTTAACTTTAAAACACTTCCAGACGCTTCAGTTGACAAGTCAAAAGTAAAATGCAACCTGTGTCAAACGGAGTTTAACTACCACCGGAGTACGTGGAGTTTGAGTTAGCACCTCCACGCTAAACACCCAGGTGCAGCCAAGCCAGCCTCAGCTCCACCAAAGGACCATTTTGGAGTGTGGGAGTCGCAGCAGAGCCGTGATTGATTCCCAGTTAAGACACTCTGGTAAGAAATGCTTTACATTATGGGCTTAAAACTGCCTTGAAATGTAAAATAACAGGATTTTAAACATGCAATTCAAAACGCGATTAATCGTGATTAACTATGGAAATTCTGCGATTAATCTCAATTAAAAAAATTAATCGTTCGACAGCCCTAATTAAACACCCATAAATTGTGGAAAGTGCCAGTATTTTTTTTTGTTTTAGTCACCTGTGTTTATACTTCTCAATGCATCTCGTCACTAGTTTGAAACAAAGAAGGACAACTTTCCTTTACAGCTTTCTTTATTTCATTTCTTTTATTGTGCATCTATTTACAAAGTCGTAAGCCAAAACAGGTTGATGGACAGATCACGGAGAAATAAAAATATAACAAGCAACACAGTTGAAAAAGATCTGGCTGATTTAATTTAATTCATTTGTCTTGATTTGTAACTGCAACTAGTCTAGCACTGATATTAGGAATGTTCTCTGTTATGTTGATTGGTAAAAAAAAAAAAAAGAATCTGTACACATTTCACATATCACTTAATCATTTAATTTGGTATAGATTGTTCACTTGTATTATTCACTTCCTGCAGTGCCAGTGCTTGCATAGATTATTATATTATAATTATGAATCATTATCTTTTATTCAGCCCTCTTGTAAAATGGAAAAAAAACACCACAGGGTTCGGTTGAGAAACCAAAATCAAATATCTGATCCTGTCATTATCACAGCACTGATTCCCACTCATCTCATGTCATTTCTAAGCTTGTTCATTCTGCTCTATGTTAGCCACCAGGCCCTTGGTGTCTACAGCGGCTCGGATTGGATTGTTGAAGTACAACTTATTGTCGAAGGTGCTTTCTCCTCCCAAGACAGGGCTGGGTAACCGTTTACGGAAGAGGAAGAAGGCACCTAGTCCCACTACAGCAATTACTACTAGTATTATAGCCACGGTCATGCCAGCAGACCCGTGTGATGCCTTTTCAACGACGTGGGCTGAGGAGACAAAACATGAAGAATTATTAACACTGATATGATAGTTTGAAAAGTCAAATTCGATATCTTACATAAAATTTGACTAACTTACCAACAGATGGAGGCTTTTCTGTAGGCGGAATAACTGAAAGAAAGAGCTCAGTGTTAGTAACTGATGGGCTTTTCTAAAACATAACATACATAACAGCTGATTAAACTTACCTTTGGGTGTTTTGCAGATGTAAGGCCTGTATCTGCCGCAGCTGGAAGTACTCCATTGTCCACCGTCAGTATTGACGTCCACACATGAATCTGATTTTGGAAACCCGTTTTTCCAATTGGTAAAGTCTACAACGTTGTTATCGATCCACATCCACTCACCTGGAACAAGGACACATGTTATCTTACTGACCAAAGCAGCACTGTAAACTTTAGCTCCTGCCTGTGCCTCTCATATACTGCTTTTACTGTTGAGTTACAGAGCTTACTACGCAATTTAATTCATTTATATACTGGAAAAAAGAATAGCAAGACATCTCACCTTCATGAGTCTTATACAGGCCAATCCAGAAGGACTTGGTACTGTCCTGTAGGAGCTCCACGTTATGCTTTATGAAAAGACTCTCCTGAGGGTCCTCAATACTCACCAGAGTCGCACCTGATGAACACAGACAAATCATAAACTGCAATTATAGGCTGCAGGATTTTACACAACACACACAGTAACTGTTTATTAGCGGAAATTCTGTTACCCATACCAATTTTTAGACATTCAACTGATGCATGTGCCCAATTGTCCGCCATTGCACTGAGGAAGGCATAACAATGGCCTCTGAAGGGTATCCAGATACTTCTCTTCTTTGATTCTGGACAGTTTCCGGGGAGCTGTGGGGGGTCAGTGGGAGCGATGTCTGGAGAAAGAGGCAGAAGATTGCATCCAAGTCTGAAAACTTTGGGCTACTGTTTTTGGTACTGTATGTATGAAGGGAACGAACAGAGGGATTATCTGACCTGGTGACCTCTTGCAAAGGGAGTAGTAGCTGTTGGTACACGGTGCAGTCTTCCACTTTCTGTCCACATCCATATACACACAGCCATAGTTGTGTTTAGGCTCATCTACGTCCCATTTGGTAAAAGACAGCCTCCAGTTATCGACCCACTTGTATCGCCCGCCAGTCTGTCAAAAAGAAATCATTACTTGCAAAGCTCACACAGATAGATGATCCTTGTCTCAGTCTGAAAGCCTGTTTGAATAAGCCCTTTACCACATTGCTGTTGAGGCCAATCCACACAGGCTCATTGAACTTGGAGATCTGCAAAATGATGTATGCGTGGACGACAGGGTCTAGGATACTGGCCAGATCTGCATCGTCTGCCTGGCATTGCCTCCTCGCCTCGTCCCATTTCATCTTCTGTGCCACCACCTTGTATGAGTCATTGCCAAGCTTGGTGAAACCACTTGGTGACACGGTGGTCGATTGGACTGCAATCTGAGAATCTTTGTAAATAGGACACATTGGTTATTATTTACAGTCATTAATAAATCACTCTGCTGAAAAACCTCTACCTCATGGCTTTGTAATATAAACTTTGTTGGCAAGATGAGCAATTCAAAAATATCTTAAAAATAGTTTTAAAAGCAGCATCAGGTTTGTTAAAATGAACATTTAGTATTTTTGTTGGTTTTATATCATTTGAAATGACATTTGCACCATTTTTTACCAAAAGTAAAACTGAATGCTCCTGAAAATGTCAAATGGTGTAACCACAAAAGAATGATAAATAACCCTAACCCTAACCCTCACCTACAGTTTATTTAAGTGGACTTATACTAATAATGTAAATGTGTCCTGGTCTCCATGGTTACCCAGATTAAATGTAATATTTAGAACAATTGTATTCCATTATCTTTATTTAATATAAAAGTTATAATGTAAGATCATGCCAAACTAGTTGATATGCTGTTTTATTGACTATTTACTGTTTTTAAGCAAGTTGAATTATTTGGTACAAAGTTTTTATGGTTACACCACTTAGACATTTTTACCATAATCCTCTAATATATTCTCTCTAAATGGATTAAAAGCAGAAATTTGATGCTGAGTCCACAAAATAAAAGAATGTGTGCAAGTTATTCATACGTTTATTTTCACATTTTAACACCTTCAAATTTGACTAAGCCTAATACAATATGTTTGACAAAAAAAAAATCTAAAACAGTAAAATTAACGATAAAATGGAGATAAGATTACTCACCAACGTTTCTTTTACAGATGAAGCCTAGTTTCGAGTTACAGTCTTCAATCTTCCACAGTCCTGTTTGTTTGCTGCTGGTACCCACCATGATCACACAGTCAAAAACCTATCATGCAGAAAAAGGTACATTAGATACTTTCTTTATCAATACCAATAAGCATATTATATTTTTTGCTTTTGTTTTACTAGCCTACTGATTTATATTATTTTACCATTTTTATTTTAGATTACTAACATATACAACCAACTAGGGATGTGTTGGTATCAAATTCTTCCACTTTGAATATGTAAAAATAAAACATATCATAATTATAGGTTTCCTGAAATTGTATTATTAGTACTAAAATATAGTTATATTACTGTACAGCATGGTCAACCGGGATTTTATTCACTGGTTTGTCCGTATGTTGCAGCTTTTTGTCCTCTGCGTAAGAAACAACATAAAAAATGGTTTAACCTTCGTGTCGTCCTCCCGGGTCAAGTTGACCCCGTCCGTTTTGACTGTTCCTTCTTTCCTTCCTTCCTTACTTCCTTCTCTCTTTCTTTCCTCCCTCCTTCCTTCCCTTCCTTACCTCCTTGTCTCTTTCTTTCCTTCCTACCTCCCTCCCTCCTTTCCTCCCTCCCTCCTTTCCTTCCTTACCTCCTTCTCTCTTTCTTTCCTTCCTCCCTCCCTCCTTTCCTTCCTTACTTCTTCTCTCTTTCTTTCTTTCCTTCCTCCTTCCCTCCCTCCCTCCTTTCCTTCCTTACCTCCTCCTCTCTTTCTTTCCTTCCTTACTCCCTCCCTCCTTTCCTTCTTTGCCTTCTCTCTCTCTTTCTTTCCTCCCTCCTTCCTTCCTCCCTCCCTCCTTTCCTTCCGTACCTCCTTCTCTCTTTCTTTCCTTCCTTTCTCCCTCCCTCCTTTCCTTCCTTACCTCCTTCTCTCTTTCTTTCTTCCCTCCTTTCCTTCCTTACCTCCTTCTCTCTTTCTTTCTTTCCTTCCTCCCTCCCTCCTTTCCTTCTTTACCTCCTTCTCTCTTTCTTTCCTCCCTCCTTCCTTCCTCCCTCCCTCCTTTCC